>JAZKJV010000496.1:0-102346 GCA_037367405.1 Ottelia alismoides | reverse complement strand
TGGAAATTCATCAGAGATGAAAAATGGTGTTCACTTTTGATCAACCTTCTCCCTCATACGAGCGCAAGGACTTTGTTCCCTTGGAAGTGAAGGCTGGTTCGTTGGTTGTCTTGCATGGCAATCTAGTACACCAAAGGTCGGAGCATCTTTTATTTCTTATCCTGTTATTTCAGCATATCAGAACATCTGCTAGTTGTTCCGCTTTTTGTGAAGGAGAATGACGGAAACTAGGAGAAACTGAAATTTTGGTACTTCTCTACTTTCTTGCAGTTACGAGAATCAATCCCATAAGTCTAGACATGCTTACAGTGTGCATGCTGTGGACACTGAAGGCTGCAAATGGGTCAGCGACAATTGGTAAACTTATGCGCCTCTTGAATCTACGATCCTTTCTCTTGGTATACTTACTTAATTAGTATGACTTCAGTCTTTTGGGGTTTTAATAAAGCAGCTTTACTTTTTTTTGGTAATGTTTCTAGATAAAACGACGTCCTGATACTTTGATTGAAGGGTCAAAATGGTCTGTTCTTTAGTAAATTTATCTGAAATCTCTCCAACATGCCCAGCCATTGCGGTCATTAATGAATGACCTGATTGGCATAATAAGGCAAAGCCTGTGCATAGGAAAACTGGATGTTTGTAATTATGATCGCATAATTCAAGTGTCAAAACCAAGATCTCACATGCTCTCTTATCTCTTTTGACAGGATCAGAAGGAAATCAGAACCAGAACCGCTTTACATTGTTTGACCAAAAGGACAACAGTGATGTAAGCATCTCTTAACGTTCAGCTGTTTCTTGCCACAACCAATGACGTCGAGTTTGACTATGAAAATTATCCAACAAACTTATAAGTACCTCTTCTGTTTCTGTTGTGTCCCCAAGAGGAGGACTCGTATCATTTATACCAGAGATAAATAATGTGTTTGGTGGTAGTATATCCAATAATTGGTTTGATGCAGGCTAGAGCGTGAGTTATGTGCAGGTATCTTTGGAACAAACAGCGGAACACGTGTCTGTGAAAGGTAACAAGGTCTTTGATTAGTAGAGCAAATCACCTTGTAAAATTACAACTTCTGGAATGATTCAAACCATGGTGGCTATTCTTTTGGTGTCCTATTTCCATTGAAATTGAGATATCTGGTATGTTGGAATTGTTTCTCCAACCATGATGGCTAAGAATCGCAATTCATCTCGTGATCGCCAACCTAGGACAAGATCTTCTTGTTCGTTTATGTTAATATCCATGTAAATTAACAGCATATCGAAATAGTATTGTTTTGATTATGGCAGTAACTGCGATTGCAGATTTTACGTGAACAATCTTAAAACAATTCAATTTATTTTAGAAGAATATCGACTTTATTTTTATTATTTAGTCAAATTTAAAACATGGAAGAGTCCGTCATTACATGTAATTATATGGTTGTCTAAAATATTATGTTTAAAATTTAAAAATATTTTCTAGAGGCATTTTGATGGTTTTGTTGTATTTATGATCTCATTCTTGAGCAAATACGACACATTTCTTGTCCGATTTTTTCATGGGCATTATTTTGTATCACTATAAATAACTCCAATTATTATTCATATTGTTTATTAGAAAAATAAGGAGTTAATATGCTCTATGGTGCGTGTGTCTGCACGTATACATGTGTGCCCGTTTTTGGGCTTGTTTGGTTATTAGGTTGGGCTGGGTCGGGGTATTCTCCTATGAGTAGTAGCTGTTTGGAGGGTTGGGAGGGTTGGAATGATAATTGTGATGTGACATTGATTATGTATTATATTAACTTTTTTAATGATTATAATATGTTTTTATGTTAATAAGTGTACTTGAAGAAGGTTAAAAATCATTATACCAAAGAAATTGTAGTGTCAATACAAATAATCCCAACCCAGGAATGTTGGGTTGGAGCTAGGGGTATGTCATTGTCAGGGTACCGTGGCAACCGAACAAGCCCGTGGGTCGAATTTTTGGATGGGCATCAAACATTTCCAAATGCGTGCCTGTTTAAAAAATTATTATCCAAACCCATTCATCTATTAGACAGATAGTTTTAAGCGGATGCCTATTTATCCTACAAGTATCAATGTACTCGATTGGTATCCTTATATCCAATATAAATTCAATCTTAGACTAATCATACATACATTATATTTTCACAAAAAACTATAAATCAAGTTATACAGAAATTTCACATACCTATCCAATATAGAATCAATCTAAACTAGTTCGGGGGCATAAATTGCTGAAAGATGGTGGAGATATAAATTACGAGGGATACATTTAAGATGATTTACATGTCGACATCAACATGTAGGATGTGTGAAACACATGTTGTGTAAAATCTGGGTAAGGGTGCCTAATATATGCAACACGTGCATAGAGAATATCATGGGCTTGCATATTTGTATTGTAAATGTTTGTATATTTGAGATATACAATGATAAGTGAACCTAAATTAGTGGGTGGATAATAGAAAGTGTATCGAGACTTTTATATTGTTGGGTTGAAAATGATTAGGCATGAATTAAGTTTGACTAACTTGAATAAAGTCATATATATTTTCTTAATACCTTGTTAAGCTTCTTTCTTTGGTTGATCCAAACAATTACAAAATGGGTGGGTTTGGGCTACTCTTTCGTCTTAGATTTTCTTTAGAAGCAATAGAAATGAAGCTCTTGAATCTCCTCACCACTCATGTCCTGAGTTTTGAGTGGCAATTAGATGGTGAGGATGTGATGCAAGGAAGCTCTGACCACTTGAACGGAATCGTGTTGTCTCACGCCATGTTCACTCCTCCCTAATATATAATGGAGCGGCTTAGTCCACAATATACACAAAAATTTATGTCAAGCCTTATAGTATGTACTCCATAATAGACAAACTTGCTTGCACATTATTTGACAACTCCACCATGGAAGAAATCAGGTCCTGAAACATTGAGAGAAAATAGATAATATGACTAGGAGCTTTATGCTGACTCACATGGAACTGAATCTAATTAGGGTCTTTGAGATATGTAAATCAACATATGGGCTGTCGCACGTGGTAAAGGACAAATATCACTCGAAATCGAAAGTAAATGTCCCGCTTCTTCTACAAAACATAACTCATGTAGAATGGAGAAATCTGAAAGCATCATCAAGCACATGAATAAAATGATCGTGATGGCGAGATTACTTATTGTGCAATTTCAGAAATGATGCAAATAGCAAGCGTCGTAGGAAGTATCGCGTCATCGTTGAACATGGTTGTCATACCTCTGAGAATGAGCGGCAACATCAAGGGTGTGACAGACCTACCAGCACAACTGACACACAAGTAGCACTTTTCGAAGCAAAGATCGAAAGTCAAGATCTTTGAGGTCGAGGAAGAAGAAGAAAAAGCAAATGTAGTGTGCACAAAGAGAAGACTAGGACCTTTCAAGGCGAACTTCAAGGAAAAAGGTGGGAAGCATCCACGTGGCTCGTGCTATGGTTGTAGCAAATATGCCCCATTTCAAGGTCAATTGCATCAATAAGAAATCAGGGAACTTTAAAGCATTCGAGAACAAAGGTAAGAAGAAAATTGAATTTGTGGTTGTCCTAGAGTGCAATTCTGCGGTCATAGGTGGTGACAGTGGGTTGACTTCGATGCAGTCCCGACATTGTTAAAATGAAGGAGGGGCTAGTGGACTTCAAGGAGTTTAAGAAATGTAAACATAGGATCTTCATGTGGAAGAATACCTACTTAGATGTTGAAGGTGTTCAGACATATAGACTTGACATGGCGATAGTATGATGATTTTTCAAGATATACTATATGATCCATGAATATGCTGGAACCTCGTTCTGTTCCAGTTCTGCTAAAGTAAAATTTTGAAGTTCATTTGTGTATCCGTAGGAAATAATAAGAAGGTCTAGGCTATGGGAAAGTTTGTACCCAAACATGACCTATTCTCTCTTCATGTAATAACTTCTAGTGCATCAATGAATGTGGTATCTAAGTGCTCTCTTTATTATTAATCTTATTATGATTTGTGGCATATGAGATTGAGTCATCCAGAAAATTTGAAGATGGATCAAATGATTAATTTTTCTTAAGAAGAGGAGGATACACACGCATGTGCCCGCCCCATGATTTGAGACATCGTTTTTAGGTGGTTGGCACACTGCACTGCCAACATACCATTAAAAGGGGTTCTCAAATAATTGAATCTGATCCTTTGCAAGGCCCTTGCCCTGTGAATCTGAATGTTAAATGATGAGAAAATCCTTCTCAACAAAGCTCGATCAAAGGAAGTATTAGGCTTGAAGCATTCGTATATATGTGGATCATTGAGTGTCAGTTCTCCTATGTTTATCTCTTAGGAAGAAAAGCACTTTTAAAACATTTAAGAGATACAAGACATAAGTGGAAACAACAATAGAAAAATCAATTAAGACTGTATGACTAATAGATGTAGAGAATATACTTCAAATGACTTTGAGAAATACTGTATTCAAGCAGGCATTTATAGGCAAACTACGATGCCTTATACACCACAACAAAATGGTGTAGTCGAAGGAAAGAGTAAAACACCGATGAATGCAGTAAGGGGTATGTTGTCACACTCAGATCTCTCAAAGAAATTTGAGAAGTAGTGTTGACTTCTAGTTACATACAGAATATAATTCCCACCAAGTTAGTAAACTCAACACCATATGAAATTTGAAATGGTAGGAAATCCGAGTTGAGTCATCTTCAAAAATCAGGGATATGTTGCACATGTCCTGATACCGAGTCAGCTTAGGAACAAGCTTGACTTCAAGATGTTAAAGTGTAAATTTGTTGGATATAATGGATATTTTAAGGGAAATAGGTTCTTCCATGAATTTAAGGGTCTGATCAAAAGTGTCGATGCAACCTTCCTTGAAAATCATCAAGAGAAGGAGCATGAAGTAGAGAAACCATATCCTCCGATTGTCCTACAGGACAACGAAGACGACTTATGGTAAGACATGAATTATAGATGATAATGATCATCCACATGTAGAGAATGAGCCTATAGCTAATGATGATCCTTTAGAGGAAGTAGGTGAACCCACATAACCCGCGAGTATCATCGACAACACGAGACACAAAATACAACCTGCAAGAATGGAAGATTATCATTTTTATGGATGTGAGGCGTCGTGTTACACTGTAGATGAGGATGCAACAGATTGTACAGATCCCATATCCTTTGACGAACCAATGGCTTAAAATGAGTTGGAATCATGAACGACCACCATGAGGGATAAGTTGGACTCAATTGATCGAAACTATGTATTAAAGTTTTGTGATTTGCTAGAAGGTAGACAATCCATATGATGTGAGTGGGTATTCAAGAAAAAGTACGAAGATTAGTTGCTAAAGTTTATATTCAACATGCTAGAATAAACTTCCAGAAAATCTACTCTTCAGTTGCTAAGGTTGCATCGATACAAATGATCGTAGCTATAATGGCATATATGGATTTGAAATTATTCCAAATGGATGTGAAGATGGCATTCCTTAATGGAGAATTAAGAGAGGTAATATATATGTGACAACCTAGTGGTATCGGATAAAAGGGCGGGAGAAAAGGATTTATAAGTTAAAAAAAAATCAATATATAGCTTGAAACGGTCTTCAAGGCAATGGCATCTCAAAGATCATTAGAAAAAAATTCAATGTGAATTTGTTGCAAATAAGTTGGATAATTGTGTACATGTCGTCGAGAGTTGGGGCAAATTCGCAGTCATATCATTGTATATGGATGACATTCTACTCGTGGGTAATAACATATGAGCACTCAATGAAATCAAATGGATATTGAGCAAATAAATGTGGGATGAAGTACATGAAGGCGAGGGTTTTCGCCTCACGTATCGCGGAAGCATCAAGATCGCATCGTATGCGATCTAGGTCGACTAGTCATAAGGGGAAACATAAATTAAAACTTTTCAATGAAATCATATGACATGAGAATGATTCCCATGTTGTTTCATCCAGATCACAAACAAGTATTAGAGTTGCCTCTTGGAGCGTGCTTGCGGTCCATGAGTCTCTAAACGAACCGATCTGTGAGCACTTAAAACATGTGAATGAGACACGTGCTTCCCGTAATCTGAGTTGATGACTCGAGCATGGAACCTCCAGATTTAGTCTCATGAAATCCGTAGTCTTACTCATGAGCATGTGCACCGAAGAAAACATAGATACACGAATAGTCGATTCGGTAGCACAATGGCAACACGATGGCGACGAAGCTCTCAAGAAACCCTAGAGTGGATGACCACCAGAGTTTAAGAGGGAGAGGGCTTGGATGTATATGAGATAGAGAGAGAGAGAGATTTTGTTGCTTCAACTTATGTAAGAGAAAGAGTTAGGGTTAGCCTTTCTTTTATAACGAATTGGATGGTGGCTATGCACTTCTAATTGAAATTAATGGCCTAGCTTTTGTTGCAACAATTTGAAATAATATAATTAATTTTAAAAGAAAGAAATAAATTGAAGACTCTTCAACAAATTTAATTTTAAATAAAATCAATCTCATGTGAAAAATAAGGAAGGAGGAGAGCCTCCTTCCTAAAATAGGATGGATGACCACCATGGAGATCTCTCTCCATGGTCGTCCACTCATATTAGGAGTTGGGTCTCTATGACAGACAGAATATTTAATCTTCTCATTGCATCCAAATCATACTCAGATCAATGTCCAATATGTGGACTAAAATCAGATAACTAGTCTACTGAGTGGAGACACTAAAATTCAAACATGTTTCATCACTCCTTCGGAGTGGAAGTGTCAAGATCACATCACGCTCGAGTATTCCTAATACGTATACATCCTGCATGCTGGAATACTTAGAATAAAACTGAAGTTCTAATCACATTTGAATTGTCTTCTTCAGGTGTCTTGTCATTAAGTTTCTCATTCAATCATTGGGAGTTGGTATCGACCACATGCTTTCCAAAAAATCATATATCACACCTTACAAATCATGTCATGCTTCAAAAGTAAGACAACCCGATGGAATTTGGTTGGTCCCAATATCTCATAAGTGATATCATGTCTTCCAATTCAACAGTAAACATGTATGATTCCTTTGAGATATTCATATATCCTCGCATGTGCAACAAATCGTTGGTGTATAGACCTTGATTAGGTCATTAACCTAATGGTCTATCTAATATACATACTTATACATATAATAACACATCTGTCTCTATCCAGAGGATGCGTGCTTGTATCTTGACAACATATGATATAGGTCTTGGTTATCTCGATCTTGTTAAGTCAACTCTTTGACTTAACTTATCCGACAACTTCGAATCTCTATTCCTGTGCATAGGATCAGCACCATGAGTTCGGTCTAATATCTACCTTTAATAAGGATTGCCATCTTCTTCTCAAGCCGGAGATCCTTTTTCAACAATCATTTGATGATGCTAGATGAGTTCTCAATCTAACTCTTTAGATATCATGTAGGCACCAACCTCTATGATTCAACCATTGAATCAACAGCTGTATGATTATTGTTGACGCATATGCTTTATTTGTACCGTTTTGTTATTTTATTTTCTTGCCATTCTCTTTATGTAATTTACCCATAGGCTACTCTCCTATATAAGAGAGCCTAGGGCTATGGAATAGACAATCTCTTTCACGTTTCCCAACATGGTATCAGAGCGACGGTCCTAGACCGGAGTTCTCGAAACCTGACCCTAACCCTAACCCCACCCGCCGGCCTCTCTCTTCTCTCTCTCTCTCTCGAATCGGCGCCGCCTAGCCGATCGGCGACGCACCTCGCCCTCGCACGCCCTCGCCTGCGCATCGCCTGGGCCTGCGCATCACCTGCGCATTGCCTGGGTCCCCTTGCGCCTCGCGCTGCTCGCGCCTGTGCGCATAGGCCCCCTTCGCGCCTGTGCATCATCGTGCGCATCGTGCGCATAGGCTCCCTTCGCGCTGCTCGCGCCTGTGCGCATAGGCCCCCCCATTCGCGCACCGTGCATCATCGTGCGTATCATGCATAGGTGTGCGCATCATCGTGCTCAGCGGCACAGGAAATCAACTGTGCACATAGGCGTGAGATCCTCCAGTCGAAACAGTGCAGTGCGTGCGTGTTTCTAACACGTACGTGCGTGCCCTAAGTCTCAAAACACTAGGGCACAGCACCAGATCTACATGAGGTTAGTTGCTTGAGGTCTACACAAGCAACTAATCTCGTCCATGTCAGTGTAGACAAAGATTATCTTCTCTCGGTCACTCCAATCTTCCGTCTCAAGTATGTCAGAAAGCAAGGCAGATATCCCATCTATGGGCGCATTTCGTGGTCCAGCGCCAATTGTCAAGATGGATGGTACGAACTATGAACTGTGGGCAATGCAGTTCATGAGTATGATGAAGTCTACGGGTAAGAAGCATATCCTTACCGAACCCGAGCCTGCAGAGAAGATTGGAGTTCATGCCTCATGGGAGGCTGATGATGCTTATGCCAAGGTGTGGCTATCTGGCACATTGGATATTGAGATCGCCAATGACATTCTACATCAACCCACAGCCAAAGACATGTGGGATATCCTAGCAGCGACATATTCTCAGGCGAAGAATGAGACCAAGATCCTGCAACTACAACATGATATATTCACAATCAAGCAGAATGGCCGCCCATTACATTCTCTCTACACATCTTTGAGAGGAATGTTTGAGAAGCTCCATAGCTTCATGCCTCTTACCGCCACACCAGAACAGCAGAAGACATACAGGAATGCGACGATGGTGGGTGTTTTTCTCGCTGCACTCGATCCAGAGTATGAGGCAGCACGTTCACAGATTTTGGCGGACTCGACTATTCCTCCCATGGAGGAAGCTTTTCACAGATTGAGCAGGATTACTATACCTTCAGCAGCCACTAGTCAGAATCCCTCAGCCATGGCAGTCAACAGAGGCCGTGGTTCTCAATACCAGGGCCGTGGACGTATTCCCCGTGGAAGGGGGGGGGCGCACTAGGCCAACATGCTCATATTGTCACAGAGTCGGCCATACTGAAGACACATGCTACTCAAAGCATGGATTTCCTGCATCTGCACGAGCTGCTGAGCAGATAGAGCCCTCGTCTGCATCTACACTGGATCAACGATTTGATGATCTGGTTGCCCGTCTTAGGGGTATTATACCATCACCTGGCCCAGCACCGCCGACAGAGAATCATACTGATGCCGCTGCTTCTGCCTCTACGAGTACTTCAGGTAGTACACTTGCTCTTCACAGTAGTAGATCAGATACATTGCCGTGGATCATGGACTTGGGCGCTACACATCACCTATGTGGCGACCAGAGTCTACTTACAGGATATACTCAGATTCCTCCAGGACGGACAGTAGTGATTGCCAATGGCACTCATTCCCCTATCACGGGTCAGGGGGAGATTAGACTGACATCCTCGATGCAGCTCAAGAATGTTTTGCACGCACCGCATTTTTCCATGAATCTGTTGTCGATTAGTCAGATTACGAAGGATCTACATTGTCGAGCTATTTTTGATTCATCTTCTTTGATTTTTCAGGACATCCGTACGGGCAACGTGATTGGTCATGGCTATGAGCAAGGAGGCCTTTACCGTTTGAACCAGACCCCGTTTGCCGGAATCACAGCCTCTCCCGCAGAACAAGTATCTCCTCTCCTGTGGCATCTGCGCTTCGGTCATTTACCGCTTCAGAAATTGCGTCTAGTCCTACCCTATAGTCTGTCTCACACAACTGTTCAGTGTGAGGCGTGTCAGTTGGGAAAACATCACAGGTCTTCTTTTCCCAGTAGTCAAGGTCGGAGTACTAACTCCAAGTTTGAGTTGTTTCATGTCGACGTCTGGGGTCCGAGTCGTGTTCCCGATCATCAGGGGCACAGGTTTTATATTGTATTTGTGGATGATTTTTCTAGAGCATCATGGGTATTTCTAATGAAAAATAAGTCTGAGGCTGGAGATATTATTATTCACTTTCTAAATGAGATTCAGAATGTCTTTTCCACAACGGTCAAAATTATGAGAACTGACAATGCCTTAGAGTTGTGCACCAACAATCTAGCCAAATACTACTCCTCAAAAGGGATTGTTCACCAAACCTCCTGTGCTCATACGTCTCAACAAAATGGGGTTGCAGAAAGAAAACACCGTCATCTTCTTGACGTTACAAGGTCTCTTCTCATTCAGAGTCATGTCCCGTATACCTACTGGGGTGATGCAGTTCTTACTGCATGTTATCTTATAAATCGTATGCCCTCGTCTGTCTTGAATGAACAGGTTCCTTTCTCACTTATATATCCTGACAAGGAGCTGTTCACTCTTACCCCTCGTGTCTTTGGGTCTGTCGCTTTTGTCCATCAGTTGTCGCCCGGTTCTGATAAGCTCTCTCCTAGGGCTGTCAAGTGTGTTTTTGTGGGGTACTCCAGAACTCAAAAGGGGTACAAGTGTTTTGATCCAGTGCGTCGGCGGTATATGATCAGTGCAGATGTTACATTCTTTGAATCTATCATGTATTTTTCAGAATCCGGGAACATGCAGCCACCACCATTGTCTCCCGATACCGTATTCATGGCACCACCAACATCACAGCAGTCACCACCAACATCACAGCCGTCACCTCCAGTACCACCACCACCACCACCACCGCCACCAATAATATCCCCGTTACCATTCCATTACACCCGACGGCCGAATCAAGCTCATGGCCCTGACCAGTCAACTAGCTCGCCTATGGTATGTAATGAAAATATTAATGTTGATGGATCTGACGACATTTCTCAGCAGGATGCAGTACAGGAGCAGGGTGCTACTACAGAGGATCTGGATGTCCCAATCGCTCTACGAAAGCAGAAGAGAAGCTGTGCCAAGTATCCAGTATCAGCTGCGGTATCGTTTGAGAGGCTATCTGGACCATTCAGGACGTTTGCATTGGCACTCTCAGCTACAGATATTCCACGGAACCACCATGAGGCTTTGCAGGATTCTAGATGGCGACTAGCAATGGAGGAAGAGATGGCGGCTCTTCAGTCTCGAGGTACATGGAGCTTGGTTACCATACCTCCAGATGTCACCCCAGTGAGTTGCAGATGGGTGTTTACAGTGAAACATAATGCAGATGGCTCTATTGACAGGTACAAGGCACGCTTAGTTGCAAGAGGATTCACACAGACATATGGGGTAGATTACCTTGACACGTTCTCCCCTGTAGCTCGTCATTCCACTCTGCGGATACTCTTATCAGTTGCAGTTACTAGAGACTGGCCGCTCTATCAACTGGATGTGAAGAATGCTTTTCTGTATGGTGATCTGCAAGAGGAAGTCTATATGCAACAACCACCAGGTTTTGCTGTTGAGGGGGAGTGTTCCAAGGTTTGCAGATTACATAAGGCCATCTACGGCCTTAAGCAGAGCCCCAGAGCATGGTTCCAGAAGCTGTCAGACCTCTTTGAGAAACAAGGATATAAACGCTCCAATGCTGATCATTCCTTGTTCGTGCAGAAGACAGCGAGAGGTATTACTGTAATCATGGTTTATGTTGATGATATCTTGATTACAGGTGATGATGACCAAGGCATTAAGCAGGCAAAAGAAAAGCTGGGGACTGAGTTTGTCACCAAGGACTTGAGAGTCCTTAGATATTTTCTGGGGCTGGAATTTGCTAGAAATCCACATGGGTTAGTCATGACACAGAGGAAGTATGTCACAGATCTACTGAATGAGACAGGTATGCTAGGATGTCGGCCTGCTACGACACCAATGGATCCTAGCATGAAGTTGTATGATGATGACACAGAAGAGGTCGACAAGCGAAGGTACAGAGAACTGGTAGGCAAATTACTGTATGTCACGATCACTAGACCTGATATATCGTTTGCAGTGAGTCGTGTGAGCCAGTTCATGGAGCAACCACGTCAGGTCCATATGGATGCAATACACATGATTCTGAGATATTTAAAATCATCTCCAGGTGCAGGCTTGCTATTTAAGAAAGGAAAGGAGATTTCTATCACAGCATGTGCGGATGCAGACTACGCAGGATGCCCCAAGGACAGGAAGTCAACATCAGGGTTTGCAGTCTATGTTGGAGATGCTATAGTTTCGTGGAAGAGCAAGAAGCAGACAGTAGTAGCCAGATCCAGTGCTGAATCAGAATATAGGGCTATGGCCCAGGCTACCACAGAAATGATGTGGGTGAAATCCTTACTTGCAGATCTATGCCTTGACATACCTCTTCCTATGATGTTGGAATGTGACAATCAGGCCGCCTTATTCATTGCAAATAACCCAGCATTTCATGAAAGGACCAAGCATATTGAGGTCGACTGTCATTACATACGTGACATGATTCAGAAGGGGTTCATTGCTACATCTCACGTCACATCAGAGAATCAGACTGCTGATATCTTCACCAAGGCACTACTTAGAGGCCCATTCCAGAAGTGCGCGTCCAAGCTGAGCATGATTGATATCTATGCTCCATCTTGAGGGGGAGTGTTGACGCATATGCTTTATTTGTACCGTTTTGTTATTTTATTTTCTTGCCATTCTCTTTATGTAATTTACCCATAGGCTACTCTCCTATATAAGAGAGCCTAGGGCTATGGAATAGACAATCTCTTTCACGTTTCCCAACAATTATCAAGATGGCCATGGTATATAACTCTAATTGTACTAAGGGATCTTATATATGCATTCATTCTTTAATCTTAGATAGGGAGTGAAAATAATTTTTTTATTCATATATACAAGACTGCAATAACATTTATTGTAGATATATTTGCCCTGGGATCACACATCCAACAATCTCCCACTAACCCTCAGAACCATTTAGATACCTTATTTAATCCATACTCATTACATGCTAGTCAAAAACCTTTTCAGACAAATGTTTGGTAAGGAGATGAACAATGTTATCGGCAGATGCCACCTTGGTGATAATGATGTCCTTGCACTTTTGTATCCTCCGAATGATATCGTATTTCCTTTCCACGTGTTTTCTCTTTTGATGCCATATGGGTCTCCTCATCTGAGCTATGGCTTGTGTTTTATCACAGAGCAATGGGATGTGAGTATCATATGAAACTACACTAGGCTTCGAGATGAACTTGCACAATCACGCCACCTCGTTTGCAGCATTTTATGCCGCAACATAATTATCTTTTGTCGTAGAATCAGCCGTGATGTCCTGTTTGTTTCTTCTCCAGCTCACACCACCACCTTTCAATAAGAATACAAATCATGATGTTGACTTGCAGTCATCAATGTCAGATTGGAAGTCTGAATCTGCGTATCCTAAGACTTGAAGATCACTATCTCCATTAATCAAGATGTAATCTTACAACCTTCTTAGATACTTAAAGATATTCTTTACTGCATTGATGTGTTGTTTACCATAGCAGAATTGATAACGAATTACCACTCGCACTGCATGGCAGTTATCTAGCCTTGTGCACATCATGATATACATTAGGCTGCCCACATCCAATGCATAAAGGCATCCAACCACGACCCTCTTATCCTTAATACCTTGAGAAGCCATCCCTTTAGATAGATCTATATCATGTCTTAAGGGAAGGAAGCATTTCTTGGAATTTTCCAAATAAAATTGTTCCAAGATCTTCTTAGTGTATACATATTGAGACAATCCCAAAATCCTCTTTTATATGTTTTCAAACTGTTTCAAATCCAAGATATAAGAGGCTTCTCGAAGATCTTTCATCTCAAAGGTACGGTACAACCAGATCTTAATACTAGTCACCATCCCTATATCATTCCAATGATAAGAATGTCATCTACGTAAAGCACGAGGAATACAATGGCTTTCCCACTGAGCTTCTTGTACATACATGGTTCATCAAGATTCTAAACAAAATCACAACTCTTTGTGGTTTCATCAAATTTGTTGTTCAAACTACGAGAAGTTTATTTGAGCCCATAGATAGATTTCTTTGCACGCTTCGCCTTCCTTATCTATGAAACCCCGAGGATGCTCCATACAGATATCCTCCTCGAGGTATTCATTGAGGATTGCGGTCTTGATGTTGATCTGTTAGTTGTTGTAGTCAAGATGTGCAATTATTGCTAGCAGTGCCCTGATGGACTTAAGCATGATCATAGGAGACAATGTCTCATCGTAGTCGATGCCATCTCTCTATGCGTAGCCCTTAGCTACGAGCCGTGCCTTGAAGGTCTCTACCTTCCCATTAGGTCCCCTCTTTCTCTTGAAGATCCATTTATACCCGATGGATTTTACACCATTAGGTAGATCTTGTAGGATCCATACTCTGTTCTTGTGCACATAATCTATTTCAGACTTCATATGTAGCATCCATCTATCCTTGTCATGATCCGCGAGTGCTTCATCAAATGAAATTGGATCATTGTCAGATATTCCTAACACATGGAATACATACATTTAAGGTGGTATAATCACCCTCGAACTCCTTTGAAGAGGTACGGGTGTTTCATCTTCAATTATCTCTTCAATTTCTGACTCAGGAATCTCAATATCCTCAATAGGATTCCGTGAATCCTTTTACTTCATTCTTGTCTTGGCTTGGATGAAACCTGTCAATAATAAAGAGAAATCCCCTCTTTGAAAAATCATATGAAGGTTATTAGATAATCGGGTGTTCAAGGGGGCGGATACCCAACCCGACTTGTGATATTTGGTCAAGGGAGTGACCCGTTCAAACCAAAATGACTGTCCAATGGATCGGGTGCCCATCGTATGCCCATCATGTGAAATGGATAAGGGCTGTCCACGGTATAAAGCAATGAAATTCAACCGAACATACTCTCTGCCATTCTGTGAAGATTTAACAAATGTACTCAAAATTAAGATTAGATTATAAAAGTGCTAAGACGAGGGATAAATTTAATGAGCACACGAAAACAATATTGAAATGCACCTAAAAGGGAAATCGACATTTCTTCACAACTTTGAACAATGAAACCTTTGGAGCAAAGAACCACTAAAAAAAGAGTCCATAGTGACGTTTTTAGGGTTTTTACACTTGTGCCCCTATGAGATACCGAAATTTCAGTTATGCCCTTATCTTTTTGACAATATCAGTTGTGCCCCTCACTTCTTTCTCCGTTATCACTTGTACCCTTCAGTCAGATTGACCGTCAATGAGTTGACTTAACCATGATTTTTTCAAACCTTGGTGCAGTTAAGAGGGGTATTATTGTCCATCTTCTTCTTCATCTTTTTCCTCCTCCATTTGTTCTTCCTTTCTCTTCATAATTTCTCTCTCTTAGTGGCACCTTCATACATCCATCGATGAATTAGTTAGTTAAAAATTTATCTTAATTTAATAAAAATTGAAAGCTCTCCAGTTTCAGCCAGACATGCGAAGGAGGAGGTGGAAGGGGGAGGCACGGGGGAGGAGGAGGCGTAGGGGGCGGGGGCTATTGGACATGCGAGCCCACGGCGAGCCATTATGCAATAAATGTTATTGTGAATATCATTTCCTGATCTGAAATGAAGAATGAATAATTTGCATAATAGGTCCCTTAGTACAATTAGGGTTATGTACCATGGTCATCTTGATGATCATACAAATGTTGATTCAATTATTGAATCATAGAGGCTGGTGCTTGGATGAATATCTAAAGAGTTAGATAGAGGACTCATCAAGCACCGTCAAATGATTATTAAGAGATGATCTTCGGCCTGAGAAGGAGATGGTAATCCTTTCTCTAAAGGTTGATATCTGACCGACCTCTTCATGCAGGTCATCTGCATAGGAATAGAGATTCGGAGGTGTCAGATTAGTTAGATCAAAGAGTCGAATTAACAAGATAGAGATAACCAAAGTCCTATATCGTATGCTGTCACGATACAGGCACACATCCTCTGACGAGAGACAAATGTGTTACTATATGTTTGAGTATGTACATTTGGCAGACCAATAGGTTGATGACCTAATCAAGATCTATACACCGACACGCTGGTGTGCATATAAGGGCATATGAGTAATACGATCTCTCAAAGGGATCATACAAGTTCAGTTACTGAACCGGAAGACATGAGCTCACTCATGAGACATTGGGAAGAATCAAATTCCATGCGCATGGTCGTCTCGCTTTGGAAGCTTGACTGAATTTGTAGGTTTGATATATACTTTTGGAAAGTATATGATCAAGACCTGGGTATGATATATGCTTTTGGAAAGTATATGATTGATACCGACTTCCAATGATCGAATGAGAAACTTACTGATAGAACCCTGAAGTAGACAGTGTAAAGTTGATCAAATACTTCGGTTTATTCTGAGTCTTCCAGTATGCAGGATGTACAGGTATTAGGAATACCTGAGGGTGATGTGATCATAAACAATTGTATAACCATGATGCTTCCATTCCTAGGGAGTGATGAAACGGGTCTGGATTTTAGTGACTCCTCTCAATAGAGAAGTAATCTGATCTTAGTCCAAATGTTGGACATTGATCTGAATGTGATTCAGATGCAATGAGAAGATTAGATTACGGACTTGATTTAATCAAGCATCTATGGGAGGCCCGCGATCTGGATTTGAGATATGATCTCAATATCCATGTCACTATACGTGGAACAATACAATCGCCCTGTCCTTATCTCCAAGTATTCGCGGATAAAGCGCATTATCCTTGAAAGAGTTCATGGATAATTCTATTGTTGATATATGTATCCGAGCAATGAGAAAATGGATAATTAAATATGATTTAATTATCATGAATAATATGAATTTGATTCATATTATAAGGAGAGTTATCTTAAATAATTAAATGTGATTTGATTATCAAAGATGTAAATAATGTGAATGTGATTCATATTATTTGAGCACAAGAGAATAAGTTATCCAATATAATTAAATGTGATTTAATTATTATGGATAAGAATAATGTGGATAGTAATATCCAATTATTAATAATATATTATAAATGTGATTTATAATGTATTAGAGAGAGTTAAATATAATTTATATTAGTAGATTAATTATTAATGTGTATTGAATACACATTGTCTAATTAATTGAAAATGTAAATTACATTTTGTTTTGGGTTGTGAATATGATTCACAATATTCCAATGTCAAGATTGCAATATTCCCAAAATTAATTGAGAATTATTTTGGTGATTAAAAATCCCAACAAATAGTTGTTGGAAAATAAGTAGAGAGAAAATCAAGGAGATGTGCAATCTCATGGGAATCCATGAGATTGCCCTCCCATTAGGAAAGGAGGGGCGGCACCAAATCCCTTATGGGATTGGTGGCCGTCACCTCCCTCTAAAGGGGAAGGTTGATCTCCTTTGTATTTTCTCTCCTTATTTGATTGATTTAATTTGGTATTAATATTTATTTGATTTATCAAATATATTTTATCAAAATTAAATCACATGTTGTTGGTTTTTACCAACAATAATCTTGACCATTGGATTGACATAAATCAATTTCATCCATTGATTTTATATGTCACATGGATTGAGATCCATGGATCCCAAAACCCTATAAATAGAGAGGCATACCATGCTCTCTATTTTACACACACAATGCTTGAGAAGCATCTCTCTCTCTCTCTTCTCTCTACTCGACAGCCCTCTCTCTCCCTCTCATGTGGCCGTCCACCATGGATGACCTAAGAGAGGTTCTCCATCGCCACGGCATCGTCGTTATGCTGCCCGTTCTTCTGCTCGTGGATCTCTATCTCCTTCGGTGCGCCTCGCTCGTGAAGAAGACGTCGGATCTCGTGTGTCGAGATCAGAAGATCCGTCGCTTGGATCATCAACATGGATTGTGAGAAGCACACGGTTCATCCCTACGCTCGCAAGCGTCTCCTCCGTCGGATCGGACTTGAGACAGGAGGTCTCTTCGTTTAGAGACTCGATCACAACCACGCTTTAAGAGGTAATCCTATTACTTGTTTGTGGTTTAGACGAAACAATCCGAGAAGTTTTCTTGGATCATGTGGTTTCGTCGTAAGAATTTTTTTTAATTCCGCTGCATCGAGCAATTAGTGCGACTAGTCGCTCCTTGATGAACGCCCCGCACCCTATGTTAATTTGGTCAGATTAATGTCCAAATTACTTTTAATCGTTCGTTGCAGTCGGATACGAGAGGCTAGTCAAAAACCACTTTGATTTAATGTCAAGCGGCAATTTTTTTTACTTGGTGAAGTCCAAGGTCGATCTCAGGGAGGCATCTGTCTCCTTAGGTGAATTTTAACAAGTATCCAAGTGTTGGATTTTCGAGGAAGTATTTTTTTTGTTCTTTTTAATTTCTGTGCAGACTCGTGCAAAAATGCAGGCCAATTTAACTTTTAATTCAATTAAGATATCATCTGAAGTCCAAAAATTCTAAAAATTGGCCAGATGATTAATTATGATGAAAATCAGTTACCCTAATTTTTTTGGATTTTTCAGACACTAAATGGATTTACTGGGAGTTAAATATGCAGACAGGGTGATTTTCACTATTTAATTATTAATAAATAACAAATCACAATTTCTTCAAGAAATAAAATTATCCTAGATAGCTCTAATGATAAGGAATCCAGGAAAATTGACAGATCTTAATTTCACTGTGAAATGAATTAATTAAAATTAATATAAGAAAATCACTCAACAATTTATTTAGGCCTCGATATGTACGCAAATGGCATGAAATTTTTATGGCATGTTAAGAATACTGTCCTTAAGCTAATGTGAATTTTTGATGATTTTTGTAACCACAGAGAATTAACTATAAATTAAAAGGTGTCACTGGGTAAAATATTTCAAAAATGTACCAATTAATTCATTAATAATTCCACTGAAATTACAAAAATATGACACGTGGACCAATAGACAGAGGACAAGTTTCTCAACAAAATGCAATTTTTAGATTTGAAAAATGATGTAAAATGCAACCTAGGGATGCGTGCAAACACAGGGGTGTAAATGCAGTACAGGAAAATAAAAATACAATAAGCAAATATGCGGACATGGACTAAAATGCAATTACCTATTATGCTGGGGACTCAAGTGCAATTTCTCCAACAGGCACGTGCTCCTCACGTGGGCTCAGCTTCACAGGGACCTTTTTGCAATATTTGAAAGCTCCAGGGGCCTCTGTGTAAATTTCCCAGGCCGCACGTGCTCCTCACGTGGGCGGCCTAGGCTCGGATGGCTACGAAGGCTCGGGGCTAGGCTCGGACGACTCTGGAGGTCTGGAGTGAGGCTCGGACGACCCGAACCTAGGCTCGGAGAAGAGGTTCGGGCCGAGGCTACGTGGCAAGCTGTGGACCGTTCGATCAACGTTATCGAACGGTTGGCGATGTGGACGCGTGGCGTGACCTCGGGCCTTTGGATCGATGCTGATCCAACGGCTACTGGGCTCGGTGAAGACGGCGACGTGGCTGAAGATCAGCCGCTGGATCAGAGGAGCGATAGACGGCTGAGAGCTGCTGCGGTGGGAAGACACGTGGCTCACTAGGCCCCGTTGGATCTAATGTGAATCCAACGACTCCTGTGAAGCCCGGTGAAGAGTCGACGTGGCGCGCTGAGGGCCGTTCGATCAACGTGATCGAACGGCAGCTGTGCGTCTGCTCCGATGATCCTCCGCCGCCTGCGGAGGAGATGGCGGGGCTCCGGTGAAGGTGCCTCAGCTCCGCCCGTCCTTCCTCGTGTCGCTGACGCTCTTCGACTTGTCGGAGATATCCCAGAAGACGCGTGGCGATGTGGCGGAGATGCTGGTGGTCTCGGGAGCGGCGGAGGGCGGTCTGATGTCGCTGGCGACGAAGCTCGAAGTCGTCTCCGGCGAGCTTCCGTTCAATGAACAGAGGAGCACCTGCAAGTGTTAAAGATAGAGCCGAAGCTCGTGCGTGTGCTTGTGGAGAAGTGACGGTGATCGGAGAGGCCTAAGGGATACGGAGGTGGGTTGTCGATGGTGCTCCGGCCAAGTGGCAGAGCTGGATCTGATGGAGGATGAAGTGCATCGTCGGCGGGCGTAGAGGTGGCCGCGAAGATGAGAGCTCCAACGCGGAGCTCGGCGGAATGAAATGGAGGCAGGGGAGTGACCGGAGGCGGAGAATAAAAAGCGAGAAATTTGAAGAAGAAAAGAAGAGAAGATCGGAGAAGAATGGAGGGTTCACCTGGGGATTGGACCTCCCTCTTGGGGTCCAGGTCGTCGCTCGAGGGACCGGTGGTGTCCCGAGCTCGTGCAGCGTCGCGGAGTAGCGGCTGCGACACGGCGGAGGTGCCGTGGAACTCGCCGGAGAAGAGACCCTTCTTCGCTCAAAGAATCGTCAAATTGCTGTCACCAATTGGAGGATCGGAGCTCAGGGAAGCTCTCTGGGGTGGCGGATGGGTGCGACGATGGCCGGAGAGGGGTGATTTATAGGTTGAAGGTCTCGGCCATTCTGTCGATGGAGCGAGGTTGACGGAGTTCGTGGGAGCGGGCTGGAGGTCGACGTGGGTTATGGAGTAGCTGGCGAGGATAAGGGATGAGTGGGGCTCATCGTGGGAGTGTTGGCGGACGGTGGTGGCTGACGTGCAGCCGGAAATAGAAAGGGGGCACCCCTCCCGCAAGGCAGGGAACGTGGGAGAGAGGGGCACCCGGAGGTAGGAGACGAAGTCTCCACCGTTGGATCTTGTGATCCAACGGTGGTGATCGAAGCGGTAATGGCTGGGTAAGATTAGATCTGGGCGAGTTGATAAAAGGCTATGATGGCGCCACGTGGAGGGAGCTGGGCGAAGCGTGAGCGAGCGGCTTGGATGAGGAGATGGAGATGATCGAAGGGACGAGGGGCGCCAATGGAAGAGCGGCTGTGATGGAGGGATCAAGGGCTTGATCAAGCGGTGTACACGCCGCCATGTGGCGAGCTCTGGTGAGGGCGCTAACGTGCGGCGTAGATTAAGGGCAAGAGATGATCGGATGGCAGGAGATTGAGGCACACGTGGAAGCAGCTAGGCCGTTGGATCTATAGCGTAATCCAACGGCTGAGGCTGCGGGCGGATGAGGCAAGGGGAGCGGGCCGCGTGGTGCGACCAGAGGGCGCCACGTGGCCTGCTGTGAATGGCTGGAAGAAAATACATGTGTAGAGAGAAGAGGGGGCCGAATTTGGAAAAACTCAAAACATGAAAGTTGTAGATTTCGATGAGATCTACAAGTTTCATGTTGACCAAAGACGGAGATGAGGTCAAATATGATACATAAATACAAGGATACATATATACAAAGTGGCCCAAAATCCCAACTTTCTCATACGAGCTCCAAATTGGATGAAATTAGTCTCATTTTAAAGGTCTTTTAATGTGTAGTATTCTAAGAGTAAGTAGACCTAGTTCGGAGTTTGTATGAGGGATTTATGTGCATTGTGTACAGGGGTTCTAGGGCTTTATTGACTAATTTACAAGGGGGATTTTTGGCATTCTTCCCTATATTATTAACTAAGGAGTACATATTATAAGGAAGAGGTTATTTTAGTGAGTGGATATTTTACAAGGGATTTTGGCTTCTTATTTGAATGCAAATGGACTGCTAAAATGAATGTATTATGTGTGTATGCATGAATGCTATTTATGCATTATAAAGGGAAATATGCCTCTATTTACTCGGGAACAAGGCTCTATTTTTGACTTTTGAAGTGATGAATCACAGATTCATCAACCCCCTATACTTAAACCTTGCTCGTCTCCGAGCAACTAAATGAAATGCAAGAGTGAAATGATTTTGGGTTCCATACCAAGGTCATGAACAAAAGTTAAAAATAGAGCTTGACTCAACCTTTGGATTAGTTGTGTGGCGGAACCTTATTTGGGGCTGAACTTAAGACCTACCAGACTCCAAGTTCCACAAGTCTTCTATTCAAGACTCCTCAATAGTCAGGTCAGAACAAATCCTCAAACGCAAATTTCAGATGACTATGATCCTTACTTGTACCGTGTAAGTGAGATATAGCTCTCCACATCAGAAATGACTCGGAACCAGCCTCCTCTAACAAGGTAACTCAATAACCCGGTCCAGTAACTCTTTCCTCGAGGAGCGGGGTATTCCCTTCTAAGTTCAAGTGCGACCAACTCAAGAGGAGGGGGTAGAGAAAAGAATGGATGGTAGCCAGTGTAGCTACCTATCCCGGGATGCCTGACCAGTGTAACCAAGTCATCCAGCTGCATTTCTTTACTAGTATACAGACTTCGTCAGGTATTTTATTTTCTCTTGGACCTGTCTGATTTTTTGGAGTTTTTGCTTTTTTTTTTCAACAAAATGCAGCATGTACATCAGGAGTTTTTCCTCTTGAGTCAGTAGACTATCCCTCTTTTGAAACATTATTGCAACCCACAGCATCCTGTCCTTAGATGTCAACACCACCAGACTAGGTTGAGATGCACTACCCTCCCTAGAGGAGGACGGATGTTTCCACCCGTGTGCTACTCCAAGCTAAAGGATTCTACCTCCTCACCACCTCATCAATGAAGAGCTACGTGCATTGTGCTTGTCCAAGTTAGGTCATTATCTAAAAGAATCATGCGTGTGCACGAGATGTTCTACTTAGACTAATCAAGATGACATGTGAACATAGACTTGCGGACTCAAAGAATTAAGTCACTTGACCTGAGAAATCTTAACTCCAGTTCCTATAAGGTTCCTCTGAAATTAGGTGGATTAAGATCAAATCAAGTCCATCCTCAATATCTACTCATAACTTGGTCCAGAACCCACTAGCTTTTCACTTTGCATATGCAACGTATGCAGATGAGATGCAGATGACATGAATGAAAAATGCAAGACTCTTTTCCTTTTGAAAATGCAAGATAATATGCAAGAGTAAATAAGAAGCTTTTTTGTTTTATTTTTCTGGTATACATCATGTTTTACAACAAATTTTACAAAACTTTTTAAGTATTATACATATAGTACATATTATACAAGTATACAAGATTTTTTTTTCGATTTTTACCCACCCATAATTATTGTAATATATACAAAAATACACGAAAAATACGCGAAAGTACGAGCTATGGGTAAAGTATATATGTAATATATAAACGCCCCCCTATACTTAGCGTGTGCTATGTCCTCAGAGCACGAAAGCGACTAAAAAGACATAGCTCGGGCTAAGCGTAGGAGAGCTAAAATTACAAGAGTATAGAAGTCGTCCTGCCCCCCTATACTTAGGCTCTGGCAGCCCAAGTGTAGCAGAAGATCAGAAAAATGGGGCAGACGAGGGAAAGATGAGAAGTGGATGAGTATACAATGCGGGCATCGGTCCCCCATATACTTAGGCTCAGGTCAGCCTAAGTATCGGTAGGAAATAAGTATGAGGACCAATGTGATCTGGAGAATTTACAGTGAACTGACTCAGGTGACCCCTCCCCCCTATACTTAGGATCTGGTTATCCTAAGTATAGTCCAGGATAGTGATCTAATGAGGCGGGGATGGGTTACTAAAGTCACGTAAGAGGGAGGATAGGATGTACAGGAAGAATGATATATACAGATGAGTCGGTTTGAATCTTTCGAGATGCTGCAGATGGCTGGAGTTCACTGCTGCAAGGTCTCATACGCAGTTTAATTGTGAATCTGCTGTATCTATCTCGCGCATGAATACAATCTCCTCGACATGGACTAACTGCTCATTGGATTCGACGAAGTGCTTCAACAGCTGTCCATTCACTAGGAATGTCGGTGCGTCATCTGCGAGATCTGAGATCTCGACACATCCACTATCATGCACCGTACGGACGACAAATGGACTCGTCCACTTAGACTTCAACTTGCCTTGGAAAATCTTCAGCCTAGCATTGAACAACCATACCTTCTGTCCAGGCACAAAGGTCTTTCGTCTGATATATCTATCATGCCAACGCTTCACCTTGTCCTTGTACACCAAACTGTTGTCATATGCGCGGTTTCTGACTTCCACAAGCTCATTCAGATCCATGTCTCTCTGCTTCTGTCCCAGGTGTGTGTTCCAGTTGACCTTCTTGATTGCCCATTCAGATTTGTGCACTAACTCTGCGGGCAAATGGCACGGCTTTCCGAATACCATTCGGAACGGGGAGGTGCCTAACGGTGTTTTGTAAGCCGTCCTATACGCCCAGAGGACTTGATCCAAGATCTGAGACCAGTCCTTCCTGTCCGGGTGGACAAGCTTTTGCAATATGGTTTTCACCTCCCTATTTGATACCTCAGCCATACTATTGGTTTGTGGGTAGTAAGGACTCGCGGCACGGTGTTCGATGCCGTAGTCCTTCAGGAGTTTCTTCACCTCCCGATTCACAAAGTGGCTACCCCCGTCTGATATCATCATTTTGGGGATCCCGAACCTAGAGAATATGTGCTCTCTGATGAATTTACAGACAGTCCTGCTGTCTGCGGCTCGGGTCGGGATAGCCTCCACCCATCTGGACAGATAATCTACCGCAAGAAGGATATATTCGAACCCGTGGCTGACAGGGAATGAGCCCATGAAATCGATGCCCCAGGCGTCAAAGACATCACAAATGATGACCGGCTGCATTGGCATCTCATCCTTGGAACCAACGGTTCCTCCCATTCTCTAGCAAACTGGGCACGACTTCGCGAAGGCGGTGGCATCGCGAAACAGAGTCGGCCAGTAGAAGCCACACTGAAGTACCTTCCATGCGGTCCTCTTCCCGGAGTGGTGTCCTCCTGCCTCCAAGCTATGGTATAAAGAAAGGACACTCTGGTATTCCTCCTGAGGAATACAACGTCTCCAGACACAATCCGGTCCTTCAAAGAAAAGGATCGGATCCTCCCAATGGTAGTGTCTTGCATCCGACTTTAGTCGGTCGATTTGGTTCTTGGGCTAATCTTCGGGAACTTTCTTGGAGACAAGATAATTCACGATATTGGCGTACCATGGGAGTGAGTCGATAACAAAGATCGACTCGTCAGGGAAGAAGTCTCGAATGGGTGAAACCTCGGAAGTATTAAGATCTTCGAGACGAGAAAGATGATCGGCCACTACGTTCTTCTTTCTAGGTTTATCACGGATGTCCAAATCAAACTCCTGGATAAGTAAAATCCAACGAAGAAGACGCGCCTTCGCATCCTTCTTCTCCATCAAATACCGTAGTGCCGTGTGGTCTGTGAACACAGTTACCTTGGATCCAATTAGGTGAGATCTGAATTTGTCCAAGGCAAACACTACCGCAAGCATTTCCTTTTCTGTAACTGTATAGTTACGCTGAGCAGAATCAAGCACTTTGCTTGCGTAGTGAATTGCAAACGGGACGCCATCTCTTCTTTGTCCCAACACAGCCCCAACAGCATAATCAGAGGCGTCTGTCATGATCTCAAAAGGTAGAGACCAATCTGGGGCTTGCAGGATGGGTGCGTCCATGATCATTCCTTGTAAAAGCTTAAAGGCCTCAAGACATTTGTGATCTACAATAAACTCCATGTCTTTGCCTAAAAGCTCAGTTAGCGGTCGGGCAATCTTAGAAAAATCCTTAATAAATCTCCGATAAAATCCAACATGCCCGAGGAACGACCGCAACTGCCTTACGTTGGTTGGTGGCTGGAGTCGTCTGATCACATCCACCTTGGCAGGGTCAACCTCCATTCCTCTCTTGGAGATGACATGCCCCAACACTATGCCCTCCGTCACCATGAAGTGACTTTTCTCCCATGAGAGCACCAGATTAACCTCACAACATCTCTTGAGGACTCGGTCCAGATTCCTAAGACAGGAATCGAAAGAATCGCCGTGGACCGAGAAGTCATCCATGAAGACTTCCAGGAATTCGCCGACCATTTCGGCGAATACAGCAATCATGCACCTTTGAAAAGTACCTGGAGCATTGCATAGCCCAAAAGGCATGCGCCTGAAAGCATAGGTACCAAAGGGGCATGTAAACGTGGTCTTTTCCTGGTCCTCTGGAGCTATGGCTACTTGATTGTAGCCCGAGAACCCATCTAGGAAGCAGAAGAATTCTTTCCCCGCTAGTCTTTCTAAGATCTGATCAATGAATGGTAGGGGGAAATGATCCTTCTTCGTCGCAGCATTCAGGCGTCTGTAATCCACACAGACGCACCACGACGTAGGTACTCTCGTCACGATCTCCTCTCTGTCCTCGTTGGTGGTCGTCTGAATTCCCGACTTCTTCGGGACAACATGGATTGGGGCCACCCACTTAGAGTCGGAGATTGGGTAAATGAAACCTGCGTCGCACCATTTTTCTATCTCCTTCTTCACGACCTCTCGTAAATTTGGATTCAACCGGAGTTGGAATTCACGAGAGGGTTTGGCCTCCTTCTCCAAGTAAATATGGTGCGAACACAGAGTGGGATTTATTCTGTGGAGATCGGAAATGCTCCAGCCTATCGCCTTGCGGTTTTTCTCCAGGATCTCTAGCAAGCGAGATTCCTGCTCCTCGGTCAATTGCGAACTGATAATGACCGGAAATTTCTTGTCTTGGCCCGCAAGGAAGGCATATTTCAAGGTTGTGAGTAGGGGTTTGAGCTCATGAATAGTGTGATCGTCTAAGAAATCTGGCTCAATCTGCTCTGGTTCAGTGTTGAAAGTGGCTGGATCGTTTTCTGTGATAGCTGCCACCAAGTTCGGCTCTGGAGTCGGATCGTCAAAGGTCTCCATACAATCGGCAAACGCCTCGTCCGACTCGTCATCCTCATCTTCCGATTGTCCTAAAGATGTAAGGACTGACAGGCCCAACTGGGCCTCTACGTCATCGAAGATGTAGGGCGATGCAGGCTCAAAGCTGTACTCGTTCCTGAGGATCTCGCAGACTGACTCATGCACTGTATCATCTTCGAAGGAGATGGACACATCGGTGCTGGCTGGGTTCTGTCTCCATGGCCCAACTAAGTCTACATGCTCGCAGTCTGTTCCGGTAGAAGAGTACTCGGTGCTGGATTCGGAATCTGGTCTCTGCCATCTTGTCTGCTTCATTTCAAGTTCCTCATCTCCGCCTGGAGTTTGGAACTGAATCTTCCCATTCTTATAATCAAATAAGGCCCCTGCTGTTCTGAGGAAGGGCCTACCTAGAATGATCTGGGAATCTCTCCAATTGCGAGGGGTTTCCATATCTAGGACAGTGAAGTCCACCATGTATTCTTGCCCCTCGACTTTGATCACAATGTTCCTTGACTCTCCTTGGGACCTCTTAGTTGATTTGTCGGCGAACTGTAGAAGAGCTCTAGATTTCCTAAGAGGTCCGAGATTAAGCCGCTCATAGAGGGCTGTGGGCATCAAATTGATTGAGGAACCATTGTCCAGGAGAGTGCGTGCAAACACGATGTCATCAACATAACTCACTACATAATGTTCACCCATGTCTCTTCGTTTCCGAGGAAACGAGTTCTTTATTGCACAAGTCGTGGCTACTGATAATACGTGTTTCTCAACACGGCTTTTGGTCTTCCTGCTAACCCTAGTAGGTGTGCATCTCACCTTAAGGTATTTTTGGAATGCAGGGGTCATTTCCATGAACTTGTCAAAGGGGATTGTGACCTTGATGTGTTTATTGCAGAATTCAGCCATCTCAGGGTCATCTTTTTGGATTTTTTTGGTTTTCTTCTTTCCACCTTTGAGAGCTCGGGGGAAAGGGATTATTGACTCCAACTCAGGTTCGGAAACTGAAATTTTCTCATTAACTTCGGGAACTGAGTTCTTAACAT
Source organism: Ottelia alismoides (assembly GCA_037367405.1). Taxonomy (NCBI): domain Eukaryota; kingdom Viridiplantae; phylum Streptophyta; class Magnoliopsida; order Alismatales; family Hydrocharitaceae; genus Ottelia; species Ottelia alismoides. The sequence continues at coordinate 74,706 of JAZKJV010000496.1, read as the reverse complement.
GACTCTGACTCTGATATAGACTCGGACTCTGACTCTGACTGAAAAGAAAATGCTGCGGCGAGACCGGTGATGCTTCTTCTGCTTCTGCTGGACGATCCTCCTCAGATGGAGGTGCAGGCTCTTCATCGGTGTCGTCTGACTCTATGCGAATGCGAGAATGCTGCTTCGAGGATGCAGATGTCCTCTTCTTCTGCCGGTGATGGTGGTGGTGATGCTCCTCCTCTTCTTCCTCCGAGTTCTCCTCAGGTAGAGTCTCGGAGGTTCCTTCCTTCTGCGCCCGTGCCCGATCAGGTATGGTCACGGTCCTTCCGCTCCTGAGGGACATATGATTTACATTATCGTACGAAAGGATCTCATGTTCAGATAAATAATTATCTGAATAATATACCTGATCTCGAGGTCGGTTCTGGCCCTGGTGTAAGCTGTTCGAGTTGGCCTGAACCTGTACTGGAATTGGGGTCCTTGGCGCCATTTGCTGGTCCTGGGTACGAGAGACTCGATTGATGTCGGTTCTCATGTCCAGGTAGTCATTCTGCATCTGTTGGACCCTATCAGACAGGGTCTGGATCGCCAAGGTGAGAGACTCCAATTCGGTGGGCTGGGCTTGCTGTTGTGTAGATGCGGTTCTGTATTGGCCCTGCTGGCCGTGCCGATATTGCTGCTGCTGATGGGACGGTGCTGGCCCCTGCTGGTAGGTGCGCTGCTGCGGCTGGTACCCCTGTTCAGGCCTGGACTGAAAGCGCGGGACGGGCCTGGTTTCTTGGTAGACTGGGGATGGGCGGTGTGGCTGATCCTTCCCCATTTCGATCTGCCTGACCATCGGGTCACGGCTATACCAAAGCCCGTTGATCTCGTATACTGGCGGAGGCTCCTCGTATCCTGTCTCCACTTGTGGGGGTGCATGCTGGTTCTGCTGGTGTAAGTCTGGTCCCAGCTGCTCTGAGACCCCGGTGCCTGTTCCTGTACAAGATGGACTCGATGTACAGGTACATGTGGTGCAGAAGGGGTAGGTAGCTTGATCTTAGCTACCTTCTCAGAGAGCTTCTCCACTTTCTTTGGTAGGCTTGAAAGAGACTCCATCTCCGCGACTCTCTTGTGGATCTGCTCGACCATGGTAAGCTTGTCGGCAATCATCCCCATGCTGGGGATGAGGTCCTCAGTCAGATCTGCTACAGTCCTTCGAGTTGTCTCATTGGATAAGATTGAGGGAGACAACTGATAGGCCCTTGTGGCCTGTGACCTGCCGGTTTCCGCCATCTGCTCTAGGATCTTCCATACAGCATGCTCGTTTTTGTTCAGATAGCTTCCTCCACAGGCGGCACTGACTAACCCCTGCATCTCCGGGGTTAGACCACAGAACAAGGTCTGGACTAATATCGCCTTCGAAATGCTGTGGCATGGGCATTTCTGCACTAAATCATTGAACCTGTCCCACGCTTCATGGAAAGGTTCACTGGGTCCTTGAGCGAAGCTGGCGATCTTCGTTCTCATCTGGTTAGTCCTACTGAGAGGGTAGAACTTTTTCAAGAAAAGGTCCTTGAACTGCATCCAGGTAGTACATACCACCCCTAGGTTCTTCAACCAATGAGCAGCCTTATCTCCTAAGGCAAAAGGGGTGGCCTTCAGTCAGATATAATCTTGACCAACATTGGGATGGTTAAGATTGTTGCACACCAGTTCGAAGTCACGGAGAAAAGTGTATGGTTCTTCACTGAGGTTTCCGTTGAACTTCGGATGCAGACTAAGGAAGTGGAGCTTCAGCTCGAATGCCTGGGCGGGAACTGCAGGTGCTAACCAGTTCTGGATCTCGTTCTCCGCCGGATTGTAGGTATCGACCATTGGTCGGTCGATTCCTCCAGCTACTATAATCTGTCCCATCCGCGCCGTGAGATCTGCATTCTTCTGTTCGGCTTCGGCAAGGCGATTAAGAATCTGTCGTATCTGGTCCTCATCTGGTGGCATCCTTGGCGGCATCTTGTCCTCTAGTTCTGGGGATTGGGAAATAATATCGGTGTTAGAGGGCAAATCAAGGAAGGGATTACCGAGGCGATGGTCTTCCTCGGCAATCTCGGAGGAGATAAAAGAGTTGGTTTGAGAGTAACCACCCTGTGTATGAGGGAACCGGGAATCAAGAGGGTCATGAGTCCTGGGTGGTCCAAGGTGCGCTCAGACCGATAAAGATGAGTTACTTGGGGGACTCATAGAGAGATCGGTGAATAATGCGTCGAGATCTCCCCAGTCACTCTTCTTGATGAAGTGAGAAGAAGATAGGATTGTACTCCTACCTGAAGCAAGCAAAAAGAACAATCCAAGACCCTGGGTTCACACTCAACACAGTGAAGGACTCGAAGTCGAGTCCAATTAATCTTGTAGTTTTTAAGTGTGATTTTCAAGCAAAAATAGCAAAGATTACGCGGCCTATAGGGAAGTCGGCTCAGAGCCGGATGCGTCTTCCCTGTTTATCCTGTCGCCTAAGATACCGCCGCTCCTTCCTTTCTTCGCTCCTATCCCAAGCCGATGGATTCAATGACCACACCCCTATCTACCTGCAAGCAGGCGGAGGCTGACAAGGCCGGAACTTCACCCCGGGGGGTTACTGGCAGCTTGTCGCAGAGTACCGCAATTTCGTCCCTATCTACCTGAGACAGGCGGAGGCTACTTGGTACTAGTCAAAGAATCTGAAATTATTCTGCTTGTGATATTTGCTAGGATCAGTTAGAACGTGATATGGAAGACGGGGATTTGGGCTCTACCTTAATGTGTTCACACACACTCAAGTACCCTCACTCAGCCTGAATACAAGGTCGGGGATTAATCTCCCGCAAACAATTTTCAAATTTTATTCCTTTTTTGGTCAATACTGTTTAGCAGTTCCGGTTTTAAGATAGGTTATCACTGGTTAAGTCCACCACACAGCACGCCTATCGGACAGTCCCAATTTCCTTTTAGTTTAAATGCGAAAATCAGAGGAGGAAATCGAGAAAAGACAATGCAAGTAAAAATCAATGATGTGTATGCTGAGTGAAGAATACTTACAGTGATCCCTTCGCTTTTTATGCAGGATGCAGTACAGAATTGAAAACTTTTAATCTAGATGCAAATGCAAGCGATGAAAGCCGCTCCTAGACAGGCAGTTCTATTAGCGTGAAGAACAGTTTAATTTGACTAAGTACTGCGGTCTAGGTGCGTCTTTTAAGTGTATTGTGTGGTCCTATTGATTACGAGCACAAGCAATTCCTAGATTGGCTCGGGGAGCCGCTAGTGCAAGCTAAGTTACAATTCACCCACACAGCACACGGGACACAGTTCCACTATCTTTACAGACGTGAGAACCCAAACGTGAACCGTTGGAAATGATGCGAAAAAAGAAATAAAAAAAATACAATGCCTCTCTTTCACTCAATAAAGTTAAAATGCTAGATCCTCGAAGTGTCGTCGACTCCTCGCGTTCCTCGCACAGAAACAAATTAAGGTCAGAGAGTGACATAAAAAATAATGCAAAGAAATAAAGGAGAGAAAAAAAATAATTAAAAGAAAACCGGGGGTCAGACTACCCGGGGATAGAAAATCAATCACTCAAAAATTCACTAAAATTTAACCTAAGCCGTGCCTCCCCGGCAACGGCGCCATTTTGATGAACGCCCCGCACCCTATGTTAATTTGGTCAGATTAATGTCCAAATTACTTTTAATCGTTCGTTGCAGTCGGATACGAGAGGCTAGCAAAAACCACTTTGATTTAATGTCAAGCGGCAATTTTTTTTACTTGGTGAAGTCCAAGGTCGATCTCAGGGAGGCATCTGTCTCCTTAGGTGAATTTTAACAAGTATCCAAGTGTTGGATTTTTGAGGAAGTATTTTTTTTGTTCTTTTTAATTTCTGTGCAGACTCGTGCAAAAATGCAGGCCAATTTAACTTTTAATTCAATTAAGATATCAACTGAAGTCCAAAAATTCTAAAAATTGGCCAGATGATTAATTATGATGAAAATGAGTTACCCTAATTTTTTTGGATTTTTCAGACACTAAATGGATTTACTGAGAATTAAATATGCAGACAGGGTGATTTTCACTATTTAATTATTAATAAATAACAAATCACAATTTCTTCAAGAAATAAAATTATCCTAGATAGCTCTAATGATAAGGAATCCAGGAAAATTGACAGATCTTAATTTCACTATGAAATGAATTAATTAAAATTAATATAAGAAAATCACTCAACAATTTATTTAGGCCTTGATATGTGTGCAAATGGCATGAAATTTTTATGGCATGTTAAGAATACTGTCCTTAAGCTACTGTGAATTTTTGATGATTTTTGGAACCACAGAGAATTAACTACAAATTAAAAGGTGTCACTGGGCAAAATATTTAAAAAATGTACCAATTAATTCATTAATAATTCCACTGAAATTACAAAAATGTGACACGTGGACCAATAGACAGAGGACAAGTTTCTCAACAAAATGCAATTTTTAGATTTGAAAAATGATGTAAAATGCAACCTAGGGATGCGTGCAAACACAGGGGTGTAAATGCAGTACAGGAAAATAAATATACAATAAGCAAATATGCGGACAAGGACTAAAATGCAATTACCTATTATGCTGGGGACTCAAGTGCAATTTCTCCAACAGGCACGTGCTCCTCACGTGGGCTCAGCTTCACAGGGACCTTTTTGCAATATTTGAAAGCTCCAGGGGCCTCTGTGTAAATTTCCCAGGCCGCACGTGCTCCTCACGTGGGCGTCCTAGGCTCGGATGGCTACGAAGGCTCGGGGCTAGGCTCGGACGACTCTGGAGGTCTGGAGTGAGGCTCGGACGACCCGAACCTAGGCTCGGAGAAGAGGTTCGGGCCAAGGCTACGTGGCAAGCTGTGGACCGTTCGATCAACGTTATCGAACGGTTGGCGATGTGGACGCGTGGCGTGACCTCGGGCCTTTGGATCGATGCTGATCCAACGGCTACTGGGCTCGGTGAAGACGGCGACGTGGCTGAAGATCAGCCGCTGGATCAGAGGAGCGATAGACGGCTGAGAGCTGCTGCGGTGGGAAGACACGTGGCTCACTAGGCCCCGTTGGATCTAATGTGAATCCAACGACTCCTGTGAAGCCCGGTGAAGAGTCGACGTGGCGCGCTGAGGGCCGTTCGATCAACGTGATCGAACGGCAGCTGTGCGTCTGCTCCGATGATCCTCCGCCGCCTGCGGAGGAGATGGCGGGGCTCCGGTGAAGGTGCCTCAGCTCCGCCCGTCCTTCCTCGTGTCGCTGACGCTCTCCGACTTGTCGGAGATATCCCAGAAGATGCGTGGCGATGTGGCGGAGATGCTGGTGGTCTCGGGAGCGGCGGAGGGCGGTCTGATGTCGCTGGCGACGAAGCTCGAAGTCGTCTCCGGCGAGCTTCCGTTCAATGAACAGAGGAGCACCTGCAAGTGTTAAAGATAGAGCCGAAGCTCGTGCGTGTGCTTGTGGAGAAGTGACGGTGATCGGAGAGGCCTAAGGGATACGGAGGTGGGTTGGCGATGGTGCTCCGGCCAAGTGGCGGAGCTGGATCTGATGGAGGATGAAGTGCGTCGTCGGCGGGCGTAGAGGTGGCCGCGAAGATGAGAGCTCCAACGCGGAGCTCGGCGGAGTGAAATGGAGGCAGGGGAGTGACCGGAGGCGGAGAATAAAAAGCGAGAAATTTGAAGAAGAAAAGAAGAGAAGATCAGAGAAGAATGGAGGGTTCACCTGGGGATTGGACCTCCCTCTTGGGGTCCAGGTCGTCGCTCGAGGGACCGGTGGTGTCCCGAGCTCGTGCAGCGTCGCGGAGTAGCGGCTGCGACACGGTGGAGGTGCCGTGGATCTCGCCGGAGAAGAGACCCTTCTTCGCTCAAAGAATCGTCAAATTGCTGTCACCAATTGGAGGATCGGAGCTCAGGGAAGCTCTCTAGGGTGGCGGATGGGTGCGACGATGGCCGGAGAGGGGTGATTTATAGGTTGAAGGTCTCGGCCATTCTGTCGATGGAGCGAGGTTGACGGAGTTCGTGGGAGCGGGCTGGAGGTCGACGTGGGTTATGGAGTAGCTGGCGAGGATAAGGGATGAGTGGGGCTCATCGTGGGAGTGTTGGCGGACGGTGAAGGTGGCTGATGTGCAGCCGGAAATAGAAAGGGGGCGCCCCTCCCGCAAGGCAGGGAACGTGGGAGAGAGGGGCACCCGGAGGTAGGAGACGAAGTCTCCACCGTTGGATCTTGTGATCCAATGGTGGTGATCGAAGCGGTAATGGCTGGGTAAGATTAGATCGGGGCGAGCTGATAAAAGGCTATGATGGCGCCACGTGGAGGGAGCTGGGCGAAGCGTGAGCGAGCGGCTTGGATGAGGAGATGGAGATGATCGAAGGGACGAGGGGCGCCAACGGAAGAGCGGCTGTGATGGAGGGATCAAGGGCTTGATCAAGCGGTGTACACGCCGCCACGTGGCGAGCTCTGGTGAGGGCGCTAACGTGCGGCGTAGATTAAGGGCAAGAGATGATCGGATGGAAGGAGATTGAGGCACACGTGGAACCAGCTAGGCCGTTGGATCTATAGCGTAATCCAACGGCTGAGGCTGCGGGCGGATGAGGCATGGGGAGCGGGCCGCGTGGCGCGACCAGAGGGCGCCACGTGGCCTGCTGTGAATGGCTGGAAGAAAATACATGTGTAGAGAGAAGAGGGGGCCGAATTTGGAAAAACTCAAAACATGAAAGTTGTAGATTTCGATGAGATCTACAAGTTTCATGTTGACCAAATACGGAGATGAGGTCAAATATGATACATAAATACAAGGATACATATATACAAAGTGGCCCAAAATCCCAACTTTCTCATACGAGCTCCAAATTGGATGAAATTAGTCTCATTTTAAAGGTCTTTTAATGTGTAGTATTCTAAGAGTAAGTAGACCTAGTTCGGAGTTTGTATGAGGGATTCATGTGCATTTTAGTGTACATGGGCTCTAGGGCTTTATTGACTAATTTACAAGGGGGATTTTTGGCATTCTTCCCTATATTATTAACTAAGGAGTACATATTATAAGGAAGAGGTTATTTTAGTGAGTGGATATTTTACAAGGGATTTTGGCTTCTTATTTGAATGCAAATGGACTGCTAAAATGAATGTATTATGTGTGTATGCATGAATACTATTTATGCATTATAAAGGGAAATATGCCTCTATTTACTCGGGAACAAGGCTCTATTTTTGACTTTTGAAGTGATGAATCACAGATTCATCACTCCTCGTCATATTCGATACGACGCTCACGCTTCCGTGATGCGTTTGAGGATCTAACCATATCCTTCAAGTGGTATCAGAGCCTTAGGTCGATGGTTTCGAATATGATTCGCTAACCGAGGACGACTTGGGTTCGTTAAGGTCGCGAAAGTTTTTATCGTATTTGATTTCACAGATCTATTTAGTGTATTTTTTCGGACGTGTTTAAATTGTTTAAACACGAAAATAGCACTTGGATTTTGTTCCCCGTTAAATAAGGAAACCATAGGATCTGAGTTTGCGTAAATCGAATTTTGTATGCTCGAGATATGGTTGTTTTAATGAACATGTATTCACTGTTACGGGAACTGCGAATCTTAACGTAATTAAGGAGTTAATTACTGTTTAGAGACGCCTCGAAATGCGTGCAAATCACATAGATTCTGTCGTAAATCAAATTAGCAAACTATAGAAACTTACTTTGCTTAATTTGGATTTAAATTGATTGAGATATGCTAATTTTAGTAAGTAGGGGTCACTGCTGAAATTACTTTCCTAATCAAGAACCATGTGATTGTCAATTAATGAAATTAATTGTTAATTTCAAGAAATAATTATGGAAAATATTTGAGAAATATTGGAAGATGATTATTTCCTTAATTGACTTGGCCTCAACCAATTAATTGATTAGATGTGATCTAGATCATAATTGGAAACACAATCATCAAACTCCTTTCTTGAATAGGATTGGGAATTTGTCTAGCAAATTTCCTTATAATCAAAATTGTTTTGATTACTGTATGGTATAATTTCGGTTGAAGAACCGATGATCATCTCAAGTACAAATTAATTAATTTGGCATTATCCTTTCCCGAGGCGGATATGGTGTCTAGTCGGGGATCGCTGGGGTAGCGGGTTGCAACGTATGCGGTCCGTCCCACTCCCGCCGGTACTGGCCATGACAGCAGGTAGGGCCGGGATAATGTCCGAGGGATTAAGTTGTATTTTTATAATTATTAAAATACAAATTAATACGTATTTTGAGATAATACCATATATTCAAGTAAAATCAAGTTTGTTGATTGAATTGGATTGAAAAATTAATTTAATATGATTAAGTTAATTATATCCAATTAAGAACACTCTATTATGAATAGAGTTATTATTTCCCTTGGAAGAATTAATCGTAATGAATGTGATTCATAATGATTAATTATAATTTGAATATGATATGGAGGATCACATAAATGCATCCATGGTCTCCGTCAAGGCGAAGGGTTTCGTCGCCAGATATTATATGTGGGAGACGCCTGTCCGAAGTGGCAGCTCCTGCATATGATCCATTTGGATCGGGCTCGTCGCTTCTCGAAAGAGTAAGAACGTATGCATAGTGACCCCAATATCGAGTCCTCATATTATTGGGGCGATATTGGATTGCGCATAGCGAGTTGTATTCCTGTTGACGGTTGGTTCAATTAATAACGGGTCAACATCACCTTAGGGGTGGTGGGCCCGCGTGTTAAAGACCGAATTGAGAGATGCAAGTTGGACTTGCAAGGCGGAATGTGTTCCCGCTTCTTTTTATCCGAGTTGTAGGTTCTCATATTATTGGGATGCAACAAAGATAAGGAAGGAGATCCCAGATCTTGCTTGAGATATAATGGTAAGTATATCTCTTACATTGAAAGTGATTAAGGGAATGAACTTTCATTGTTGACATGGCAAGACAACTTTGATATAAAAAAAAATCCTAAATCAAAGTAAATTATATATTTATATAAGTTTATGTAAATTTCTTATTTCAGATAATCCTTCATTAATCCCACTCAATGTTATACTCAATAATAACCAGTAGAATATCATGGATTGGACCCTTGATCCAGATATTGTACGTGCAATTGGACACATAATGTATGTGGTTGTAATGTGCAAGTTTCCTCATAATAATGAGAAGTGATAATTAAATAGACAATAGGACTAAAACCCTAGGGTTTGTATGTCTCTATAAGTCTTGATCTCATCGAATGTACTTTTGAAGTGACATGTAGATACTGATCGTAATTATCAAATAATCATTATAAAATCTAAGAAGATTTTCTGGCATACATATGTGCTCTTGACATTTAATCATGAATGACATGGTTCTCTGCATCATGTAGAATGGTAGCTCTATAAGAGATGATGTATTCAAGTTGTTTGAGTACCTACCTGATCCTATGTTTTAAGAGTTTAGATGGATGTAGATGATGAGTGTCATCATTCTACTGTCTATACTCTAGTCATTCATGAAGCTTCATAATATTCATATTGTATGAATTAGGCGAAGCATGTATAAATGTCAAAATGCTCTTACATTGAATTCTTTTTGAATTTAACACAAGAGATCCTTAGTCTTAAGCAATGGTTGTTTATAGATAAAGGGAGTGCAGTGGAAGCATGGGTTGGACCCAATCAAGAAGTATAATCAAAGAGTTGACTGTACTTCTGTGACTTCCATATGACATCCAAAGAGTTGGATGAATGCCAATACTGCAATATGTTGATGTATTGACAGTATGACTGTCAAATCTATCTAGAATACTTAGAGAAGGAATCAGATAACACATCAGAATAACCTACATATAATCATTGAAATTGACTTACTTATTTGATAAGGTAAAGTCTAATAATTGTATCTCAATCTTCTAATGACACTTGCAATTGGTTGCACATGTATTAGAATATTAGAAATATGATCTTAAGGTTTATTGGTCATCCATGTTGAAAGTGATGCAAGTGTTGCAACAATTTCCATTGGATCAATAAACTTCATATTTTCAGTGGGAGCCCTTAGTCTTAGAGAAAGTCTCTATGACCTAGATATTAGAATACACTCATTGTTTATTTCTAATTGTTGGATATAAACATGAATTCTGTAATAAATCTATCATAAAGAGTTATGATGGAGATATTTCAGATAGTAATCTAAAATCTAGTGGACTCTATTAAATTAGAAAATTAATGAATGGTTCATTAAGATTTCTAATACTAAAAATTAAACCTTTAAAGATCAATAGGAGGATAAAGATCATTTGACAATGATCTGGCATCAAGTTTTGGACATATGTCTGTTGATGAGATCAATGGACTAGTAAGACATAAAACTTTAGATTGTCTAAAGGTTCAAATCTTACATACTTATGAATATTGTATTCAAAGAAAAATGTCCAATACACCTTTCTTTGGGAAAGATGTAAGATGTTAAGGTATTCAAGATCTCATACATATTGATGTATATGAATCATCTATATCAGAATAAACATTGTAGATATGTGATATCTATTAGTGATTATTTGTGATATGAGATTTCTTCTCTTCACTTAGAAAACTTTGAAATGTTCAAAGATTTTACAATTTTGATTTAGAACCAAAGTTTGAAGGAAGACGAAATGAATTTGATCTAACCAAGGTAGCCCGTACCTATTAGATGAATTCAAGAAATACCTTATGGAGATATGAATATCATTCCTATCTCAATCCTCCTAATGAACCTTAACTCAATGGAATTGTAGGGAGATACAATTGATCATGTGTGACATGATTTAATCAGTGATTAATCCTAGCATAATTATCTCTTAGTTTCCAAGGTATATATGTAGTAGAGACTACATTATATACTTAATAAGGTTCCATGCATGTAAGCTAGAATCTAGCACTAGAGAGTGCTACTTCATTAGGAAAATAAAGGATGGTATTATATACCTACTTTATGACCTTGAGATTCTTAAAGGATCTCATCTCTGAGAATGTGATTCTTAGAGGATGACTCTCTTGAGAATCAAGATAAAATGAAGTAAAGGAACTCATTTAATCTTGAGAAGATAATGAGGCTCCTAAAATTAGAAACTAAAAGGACAATTAAAGATGAAACACTAATACCTCTTCAAATGAGTTTGAGGATGCATTCCATGTGTCAGTTGAATCTGACAATGATTGGACTTCATGTGATGAAGCTCCTGAGGATCATGACATGAAAAGATAGATGTTAGCAATAAAAGTCTAATGTAGACTTCATATACAAGTGTTGTATATGGACCCTCGAGGATCCACCTATATGGGTAAGACCCATTAAGGTGTAAATAGATCTTCAAGAGAAAGAGGGAACCTGATGAGAAGGTAGAGATCTTCAAAGCACGGTTCGTAGCCATGAGCTACACACCGAAGAGAAGACATCTCTAGCGATGAGACTTGCTCTCCGGTAACCTTGCTTTAACCCATCAGAATATTGCTAACTATAGCTACACAACTTGACTATGATATCTTCATGATGTGAGTCAAGATTGCATTCCTCTATGAATACCTTTCTGAGGATATTCATATGAAGCAGCCCCAAGGCTTCATGGTTGAGGAAAGCAAGGTGTGCAAGCTAAAGAACTCCGTCTTTGGACTCAAATAAGCTTCTTGTAGTTGGAACATAAGATTTGATGAAATTATGAATGTTATGATTTCAAATAGAATCTTGATGAACTATGTGAAGCTTAGTGGGAGTGCCATTGTGTTCATCGTGCTAAATGTAGATATTATCCTGATCATTTGGAATGATCTAAGGATGATAATAATAAGTGTTTCATAATCTGGTTATCCCATACCTTGAGATATGATCTCAAGGATACCTCTTAGATCTTAGTTCTGAAGTCGTTCAGAAGTAAATAGAAGAGGATATTGGGATCATCATGTTAGTAGTGCACCTTGGACTTATTCCAATTTCTGGAAAAATCTAAGAAAGGCTTCCTTCCCTTAGGATATGGTACTGACCTATCTAAAGGGGTAGCACCTCAAAGAGTTGAGGATGTGAATACAAACTGCTTGCACTTGTGCATCAGTTACGAGAAGCTGAGTGTATGCTGGATGTGTACGAATACCAGATGACTGCCATGTAGTGGGAGTAGTAAACTGTTACTAATCCTACTATGGAGATAAAATACTTGATTGCAATAATAACAAAATCTTCATATATGATAAGATAGTCTTATCTTCAAGTACTTAAGACTTTATAAATAGTGATCTAAAAGGTCTTAACTTTGGATACCTCTAGAGATAGTGATCTCCAAGGATAAAGGTATTCTGATAAGGATTATGGAAATACTGGTTATAACAATTTAATAAGATGTAGTGTCAAGGACACTATGACCGACAAAATTGAGTATTAGTTGCATAAGATGCAACATTCGCATTCGATGCGAGTACTGTTACTAGGGGATATGCAAGTGCCGTAAAAGGACTTGGCATAGTCTCTTGGGAACATAGTGACTAATCAGCTTACCTAGCTATTTTCTAAATAGCCTATGATTGTCACATGAGTGTGGGTTTAAATGATTAGCCCATTAATGGCTCTTTGAGAAAGTGGGAGATTGTTGGACATGCGAGCCCACGGCGAGCCATTATGCAATAAATGTTATTGAATATCATTCCCTGATCTGAAATGAAGAATGAATAATTTGCATAATAGGTCCCTTAGTACAATTAGGGTTATGTACCATGGCCATCTTGATGGTCATACAACTGTTGATTCAATTATTGAATCATAGAGGCTGGTGCTTGGATGAATATCTAAAGAGTTAGATTGAGGACTCATCAAGCACCGTCAAATGATTATTAAGAGATGATCATGGCCTCAAATTTCAGCGAAATTCGGTCGAATTTCTATCGAATATCGATATCCAGTCGAAATCGAAATTCGATCGAAATGACCGAAATGACCGAAATATGGGGGTCCTAGTACAAAAGATGACCGAAATGACCGAAATTTCGGTCGAAATTCCACCGAAATTCCATTGAAATTCTGTTTTAGTCGATACCGGAATGGAGACCGAAACCGACATTTAAGGCCTTGGAGATGATCTCCGGCCTGAGAAGGAGATGGCAATCCTTTCTCTAAAGGCTGATATCTGACCGACCTCTTCATGCAGGTCCTCTGCATAGGAATAGAGATTCGGAGGTGTCAGATTAGTTAGGTCAAAGAGTTGACTTAACAAGATCGAGATAACCAAAGTCATATATCGTATGCTGTCACGATACAGGCACACATCCTCTGACCAGAGACAAATGTGTTACTATATGTTTGAGTATGTACATTTGGCAGACCAATAGGTTGATGACCTAATCAAGGTCTATACACCGGCGCGCTGGTGTGCATATAAGGGCATATGAGTAATACGATCTCTCAAAGGGATCATACAGGTTCAGTTACTGAACCGGAAGACATGAGCTCACTCATGAGACATTGGGAAGAATCAAATTCCATACGCATGGTCGTCTCGCTTTAGAAGCTTGACTGAATTTGTAGGTTTGATATATACTTTTGGAAAGTATATGATCAAGATCTGGGTATGATATATGCTTTTGGAAAGTATATGATCGATACCGACTTCCAATGATCGAATGAGAAACTTACTGATAGAACCCTGAAGTAGACAGTATAAAGTTGATCAAATACTTCGGGTTTATTCTGAGTCTTCCAGTATGCAGGATGTAAAGGTATTAGGAATACCTTAGGGTGATGTGATCATAAACGATTGTATAACCATGACCCTTCCATTCCTAGGGAGCGATGAAATGGGTCTGGATTTTAGTGACTCCTCTCAATAGAGAAGTAATCTGATCTTAGTCCAAATGTTGGACATTGATCTGAATGTGATTCAGATGCAATGAGAAGATTAGATTGCGAACTTGATTTAATCAAGCATCTATGGGAGGCCCGCGATCTGGATTTGAGATATGATCTCAATATCCATATCACTATACGTGGAACAATACAATCGCCCTGTCCTTATCTCCAAGTATTCGCGGATAAAGCGCATTATCCTTGAAAGAGTTCATGGATAATTCTATTGTCGATATATGTATCCGAGCAATGAGAAAATGGACAATTAAATATGATTTAATTATCATGAATAATATGAATTTGATTCATATTATAAGGAGAGTTATCTTAGATAATTAAATGTGATTTGATTATCAAAGATGTAAATAATGTGAATGTGATTCATATTATTTGAGCACACGAGAATAAGTTATCCAATATAATTAAATGTGATTTAATTATTATGGATAAGAATAATGTGGATAGTAATATCCAATTATTCATAATATATTGTAAATGTGATTTATAATGTATTAGAGAGAGTTAAATATAATTTATATTAGTAGATTAATTATTAATGTGTATTGAATACACATTGTCTAATTAATTGAAAATGTAAATTACATTTTGTTTTGGGTTGTGAATATGATTCACAATATTCTAATGTCAAGATTACAATATTCCCAAAATTAATTGAGAATTATTTTGGTGAATAAAAATCCCAACAAATAGTTGTTGGAAAACAAGTAGAGAGAAAATCTAGGAGATGTGCAATCTCATGGAAATCCATGAGATTGCCCTCCCATTAGGAAAGGAGGGGCGACACCAAATCCCTTATGGGATTGGTGGCTGTCACCTCCCTCTAAAGGGGAAGGTTGATCTCCTTTGTATTTTCTCTCCTTATTTGATTGATTTAATTTGGTATTAATATTTATTTGATTTATCAAATATATTTTATCAAAATTAAATCACATGTTGTTGGTTTTTACCAACAATAATCTTGACCATTGGATTGACATAAATCAATCTCATCCATTGATTTTATATGTCACATGGATTGAGATCCATGGATCCCAAAACCCTATAAATAGAGAGGCATACCATGCTCTCTATTTTACACACACAATGCTTGAGAAGCATCTCTCTCTCTCTTCTCTCTACTTGACAACCCTCTCTCTCCCTCTCATGTGGCCGTCCACCATGGATGACCTAAGAGAGGTTCTCCATCGCCGCAGCATCGTCGTTATGCTGCCCGTTCTTGTGCTCGTGGATCTCTGTCTCCTTCGGTGCGCCTCGCTCGTGAAGAAGACGTCGGATCTCGTGTGTCGAGATCAGAAGATCCGTCGCTTGGATCATCAACATGGATTGCGAGAAGCACGCGGTTCATCCCCACGCTCGCAAGCGTCTCCTCCGTCGGATCGGACTTGAGACTGGAGGTCTCTTTGTTTAGAGACTCGATCGCAACCACGCTTCAAGAGGTAATCCTATTACTTGTTTGCGATTTAGACGAAACGATCCGAGAAGTGTTCTTGGATCATGTGGTTTCGTCGTAAGAAATTTTTTTAATTCCGCTGCATCGAGCAACTAGTGCGACTAGTCGTTCCTCGTCGTATTCGATACGACGCTCATGCTTCCGTGATGCGCTTGAGGATCTAACCATATCCTTCTGGGGCGACACGGGGCGACCTGGGGGCGGGGGCGGTAAGGGCAGGGGGAGGTATAGGGGGAGGGGGAGGCACGAGATAGAGGGAGGGGGAGGTGAAGGGGCAGGGGCGATGGGCCAGGGGAGGCACAGGGGGCGAGGGCGACAGGGGGGAGGGGGTGCGGGGGGCGGAGGGGGGAGGTGCAGGGGGCGGTGCAAGTGGCAGAGGGGGGAGATGTGGGGGGGGGGGGAGGGGGCGGTGCAAGGGGTGGAGGGGGGTGCGGGCAGGGGGGGCGTGAGACAGAGGGAGGAGGAGGTGCAGGGGGAGGGGGCGGGGGCGATGGACCATGTGAGGCGTAGGGGGCGAGGGCAACGGGGGGAGGGGATGCGGGGGGCGGGGGGGGGGGGGAGGTCCGGGGGGCAGTGCAAGTGGCGGAGGGGAGGTACGAGGGGCGGAAGGGGGAGATGCGGGGAGCGGAGGGGGGTGCAAGGGGTCGGAGGGGGGAGATGCGGAGGGCGGTGCAAGGGGCGGAGGGGTGTGCGGGGGGTCAGAGGGGGGAGGTGCGGTGGGCGGAGGGAGGTGCTGGGAGCGGAAGGGCGGAGAAGGAGGCTCGGGGGAGGCTGCAGGAGAGCTCAAGGAGGAGGAGGGAGTAGCTATGGAGGAGGAAGAGAAGGGAGGAAGAGGAAGAGGAAGAAGATGTGAGAGGAGGAAGAGAAGGGAGGAAGAAGACGGGGGAGGAGGAGGATTTTTTTGTCCTTTTTTTTAAAATTTAATTCCACTTTGTGTCCTTGAAGTTAACGTCCGTTTGTGTTGGTTATGGACAGTCACTAACCCGATGGGCACAAGTGATAGATTAGCAAGAAGTGAGGGACACAACTGATATTCCCAAAAAGATAGGGGCATAACTGATATTGCGATATCTCATAGGGGCACAAGTGATAAAAACTATTTTTTTAATCAGACATCGTATCATCTGTTATTAATTAGGGTTTTTATCAGTTGTGCCACTCTGAGATATCACAATTTCAGTTATGCCCCTATTTTTTTGGTAATATCAGTTGTACCCCTCACTTCTTTCTCTGTTATCACTTGTGCCCTTCCGTCAGATTGACCGTCAAAAAATTAAAATAACCATGGTTTAGTCAAACCATGGTGTGGTTAAGAAGGGTATTATGTTCAGAATAAAATCAGGGGTCGATCTGAGGAGGATGGAGCAGAACATGGTGTTGGAGAGGTTGGGCCTGGGAAGAGGGGCGGAGGAGGGGCTTGGGGGAGGAGCTCGTCCGCTCATAGGAGGTAAGGAGCAGGTGGAGGGGTGAGGGGGAGTGGGGGGGAGGGCAGGGGGAGGCGCGGGGCAGCGGAGGGGGAGGCCCAGGGGGTGGGGGCGGCGGGGAGCAGGGGGCGGCGCGGTGCAGGGGGCGGGGGCGGCGGGGAGCAGGTGGAGGCGTGGGGCAGGGGGAGGGGAAGCCTAGGGGGCGACGGGGAGCAAGGGGGCCATGGAGGAGCCGGGGCGGAGGTGCGAGGGTCGGAGAGGAGCTCGAGGCGGAGGGCTCGGGGAGGAGCTTGGGGCAGGTGGCTGGGAGAAAAAAGAGAAGGAGGAGGAAGAGGATGAGGGGAGGAAGAAGAAGAAGAAGAGTTGGACATTTCAGTCAATATTTTTCAATTAATTCCACTTGTGTCCTTGAAGTTAACGTCCCTTTGTATTATGGATGGACGGAAACTAACCGGAGGGGCACAAGTGATAGAATGGGAAGAAGTGAGGGACACAACTGATATTACCAAAAAGATAGGGGCACAATTGAAATTGTGACATCTCAGAGGGGCACAACTGATAAAAAGCCTATTAATTATATAGTGATGAGTATTATTTATCATGAAATGAATTTTTATACTTGAAACAAGTGATGAGTGACATATCCATTGCTATATCATTAGTAATGATCCATACAACGATGCGTGTTCATGGTTACTTTTCAGAATTTGGAATAAAAAGCGATAATTAACTCAAATTTTGAAAATAGCAATAGATAAGTCTTTTTATATGCACATTTGCTATGTAACATTCTTTACTAACTTCAAAGGTAAAAAATCATTTCATTAATGAATATCATCGTAATTACATATTTACCATTGGACAAAGCCTCGATTTTCAATGAACATCTTACTATAAACTCACTTTATTACAGTAAATGCCACCAATAAAGTAGATCTCATATAAATAATACACAAAAACTGTCAAAAAAATCCCGAAAAACACATTAAATCCCCGTGAATATTTATTCATTTCTCGTTCCATGAATTTCGATTGGAGTTGCGCGAAGGAGGAGGAGATGAGAGGTGAAAGAACTCAAAGGTCGAGGTTTTTTTTATCTCTTACTTGTACAATCGGATGTGGTTGGATTACTAGGTTATCCCGAGGTAACATGGTTTACCCTCATGCATTTCCGGGTTGGAATTCCATCACAAATCAATGTGACATCACATCAGAATCATCATTCCAACCATCTCCAACCCTCCTAACCATCCAAACAGCTACTATTCACAGGAGGTTACTCCAATCCAACCCAATTATGGGATATCACAAGGAAGAGATTGGTGAGAGAGAAAGGTTTTGGGGCATCATCTCTCGATCCAGGTGGGGCAATTGTACTTTGGGATTGGACTTACCTTTTGGGTATCCAATAACTCGAGACAAAATCATGTGGGTTGGGTCAGATATCCATGTGACCTAGTAACCATGAAAAGCCCATGTCATTGGATCCTTCGTGAATAGGGATGCAAGTGTAACGTCCCGGGCTTAGGTCCCCGGTTCGTTAACGGAGCATTACTGGCCCTAACAACCTCTTGGGATCGGGCCCATACAGACTCGATTAACCACCCCCAAAATGCTTAAGCTGGGTTGTTCGGTAGTAAGCTCCTCACTATTTATCCCACTCGGAAATTTTTATTTTCCACGGTATGGGACTTTGTTTGGGGTTTTTACAACCTCCCCCACTTATATTCGCAACGTCCTCGTTGCGACATGACTCATCACTTCTTCCCAGTGATAGTGGCGGCTGCACGCTCCGGGTAGCCATTTCCTCCAACCTCTTTGTAGGGGCGACTCCACCTCTCGGGTAGCCCTTTCCACTATCAGAGGGAACCTGCTCTGATACCATTTGTAACGTCCCGAGCTTAGATCCCCGGTTCGTTAACGGAGCATTACTGGCCCTAACAACCTCTTGGGATCGGGCCCATACGGACCCGATTAACCACCCCCAAAATGCTTAAGCCGGGTTGTTCGGTAGTAAGCTCCTTACTATTTATCCCACTCAGAAATTTTTGTTTTCCACGGTATGGGACTTTGTTTGGGGTTTTTACAGCAAGTGGATAGGGATATATCCATAGCCAATCCACCACCGGCAATAACAAAGCTTTAACATCTGTCAATATTAATATCAACATCCATATTCGTATTTCAAAACAGATAAGGATATTGTAACAACTATATATGTATCCATTCATTTGCATCCTTACTCGTGAATGCAACGAAATCCATAAGAAAAATATATAAAGAAAATATTTTTATTTTCCAAAGGTATTTTTTGGAAATATTTTCGATGTTATTATATTTTAGAGTTTTTTTAATAGAAACAAAATGACAATAAGAGAACTAGCTAAAGTAAAAGAAATTAGGGATATAATATGAAATGGGCATAAGGTTTGAGTATTTTTAAACACTTGAGTAACAAACAGTTGGGCGAGCTTATACTCGTGTTAAATAGGCACAAACCTCGGTTTTTCTGAATTTTTGAATAAAATATGAATTTATAATATAAAATAAGACAAACACTGTGTGCTTCCAGGTTTTTGACTTTTAGAAAATATCAAATCCTATATTTTTGCAAACTAGGAGTTGAGCTTATAATATACTTATAGATGAATAAGTAGCTCACAGAAATTTACAAAATATTACACGAGTGATTTATGGTGAATGTAACAAACAAAACCTAAGTAAATTTTTAGAAGGAGCCATGCAAAATATTCGAGATATGATATTGCTAATTAAGTGAAGGTACACTGTTACTTTTCTCAAGCCCAAATTCTAAAAAAAATATCCCCAAATATTTTCGGGTAAAAAAAACTAATTGTCACAAAATAAATTTTAATAAATACAAGAAATATCCCAAGTCAAGTCAAAGAATGTTCGAAGGTAGTGGCAATATTTGGATAGGGATTGTTATCTTCCCCAGTTCTACTCGATTTTATATGTTTTCTTGTGGCAAACAAAGTATGTAGTTGTGGAATCAGAGTTCGGAAAAATAAGAAAGTAAGAAGGGATAAACTGTTAAGCAAAACGGTTGATGCACATAAACCAGATATTTGAGAAAAATATAGGAATATCGGTTGTCTCCGCTCCTCCATGCGTATCTGCTACTTTCCTTGTAGGGATGGGCATGGGTCGGGCCTTGAAGGGTCCAAGTCCATCTAAATATTTCGACCTTTGATCGGGCCTAGGTCCGCATATATTATTGTGATTCGGCCCAAGTTCAAGTCCGACCCAATTTCTTTGGATAGAGCTTGGACCGGACCCCAAGCTCGGCCCAAGTCTCGTAAAAGTAGTGCAAATGATAACCAAAATCAATATCTCTAATTGACAATTCGGATATCCGTTTGCAACCCTACTTGAACGTCATTCTAGTGACAAAACATCGTATAAAGTGCATCACATAATAACATTGCATATTCTCAACAATTATATACCTTAGAGGTTCAAATTTGCAGGGACGAGGCGCTGCGGGGGTCGAGGGAAGACATGGTCAGGAGCCAAGGACCCCAATGCACAAGCACGATCGCAATACAGGAGCACTGGAGCAGCGGGCGTCGCGTGATCGTGGACTCGTGCATGAGGAGTCGAGGAGGGCAAGCTGCAATGAGGCTCAAGTCCACTCAGCGACTCAAGGAGGAGGCCGAGGAGAGGGGCCTAGCCGCCTATGCTCCTAGCGGAGGACGATGACGGAGGACTTGGGCTTGGAGTCGTGCGAGGGGATGCCGCCAAGCGTGGGGACCTAGCAGCCATGGGGAGTGGTGCCTAGGTCTGGAGCTTGGAAGAGAGCCGAAAGGGGGAGGGGGTGTGCGGGAGGGAAGCTGGGATGGAGGTAGAGGAGTGGCTGTTGTGGGGAGGTCGTCGAGCGATGGAGAATTTCGTTGCCGCGTTGAGAGGCCACCGAGCGGTGCCTAGGCTTGGAGCATGGAGTTGGTCGAAACTCGAAAGTAGGGAGGGGCTTGCTATGTGGGAGGGAATCTGGGAGGGAGGGGGTTTCGAGCTAAAAGAGGGAGGGGGAGGTGCAAGTAGTCTGTCTAAGGCTCGATCCTAAGGCCCTCGTCCAATTTCGGGCCGGGTCTAGGGCTACATATCATGCCACCATTCAGACCTTACTTCGGATCCCGAACGGGCCGGACCTTGGGTCGGGTTGGGCCGAGCCAAGCTCGAGCCCGACACAAAGAAATTTTGGGCCGAACTTTTTACGTCCAAACCGGGTCAATGATCTTTTGAACTTGAACTGGACCGGACTTTTTGGGTCGGGCTTCAGGCTGGGCCGGACCGGCCCAGCCCAATGCCCATCCCGAACCACAACCAAACTCCAAACAAAGTTGAAGAGATAGGAGATGGATGAAGAAGATAAGATATTTACTTTGGGTCTATTTTATAAAAAATCTTGTTGCATTTAGTCTTTTGAATGATACCTCTTGATACCTCTAAAAAATTGTCTCTTGCATATAAAGGGGTTCGCGTAATGTAAAAATTAAAGAGGGAGGAAAATAATAATACACGCCATTAGAAGGTTTTTAAGATGTGTGATTTTTCCTTATGATTAAATTAACACAAGAGTTAAAATTAGTGAACTGTGCTCGTATTGGCAGAAGTACAAAACAAAAGTTGGTTTCACAAAGACCGCGATATAATTAAAAAAACTCCAAGGAATATCATGTAAATTGGAATGATTAGGTAGGCATGAATTGTGGATATAGAAACTCCCTTTCGGCGCAGGACCGAAACAGTCACCTAATAAATACATATATCTAAAATGTCGTCAGTTACTCAGTTACCTATAATTAATTTTCGCATATGCAAAAGATTTTGTGTGTGTATGTGTGCGTATATGTGTTGTGTGTATATATATATATCTCTCTCTATATATATATGGGAAAGGGGGTATGCTTCTTGATTGTAGCCAACTTACATGCTCCTACCTCTTTTCCCCGGTATTTTTTTTTCTAAAATGAAACATATTGGAATTTAGATCACAATATGTCACCATGGTGTCATTCAAAATTCAACTTAATTCGAGACTTCTATCCCCTCCATCAAGACTGTCAAATTTGAACGGTCGCAGAATTGCTGAAATTGACCCCCTTCAGATGGAGGGCATAGGAGTCTCTGTTTCTGATGAAATTAGAATGGCATGTTAGAGGGATATAGTCATGAATATACATATTTTTTATTTCCAAAAAAATAAAAAATAAAGGAAAAATAGGGGTGGGAGTAGCCAATTGGCTACTCCCAAGGAGTAGCCTCATTTAACCCTTATATATAGGGTCCTTCCAATGTGGTGCACATTTCCTAGGTGCATGTAAAGCCCATCATGAGATCCGTTAGATCTTGATCTAGTGGTTCTTCATCCAAAAGAGTATTTTAGTCCATACATTTTCGTTTTGAATTTGAATTTCATTTTAAATTTGAAATTTATTTCATCATTGTATTTTTCTACTTTTAGCACGTCTGATTTAGTATTTTTTGTTGCCTTTTAGTTAATAAAGTTTCGCCAATGTGGTAGCATTTTCGCGTAATGCACAATAGCAGAGTTCTTTGTAAAATTCCCGTTGATATTGTAGAACTGTATCCTGCATTGTAAAATAAAATCACAATTAGTAATAGTTATATCATTATAATTGCAATTTTGATAACACTATTGTAAAAGTTCATGCACGTTTTGTAAAATCTGTATGAAGATTGTAAATCCACACCCACAATTAGGTGTGTTTTTCACAAATATACGTGGTACTTCTCGTTCGCGAACCGAAATTGTTAGAAATTTATAATATTAATGATAAATGTAAAAAGTAACATGATATTGTAAAAATAATCAGAGATTGTAAAAAACAATCTGAAATTGTAAAGAAACAATATGAGATTTGTAAAAAAATGAGTTGATATTGTAAAAAACGATATGATATTGTAACAAGGGACTGGGGTTGTAAAAACGATTCTGATTGTAAAATCTGAGCACGCTCTCCTCTATCTGCACCTTCCTCCATCATTCTCCTCCACGACCCACCTCCTCCATGCATGTCCTCCACCACCCACGATCCATCAGGGCGAGGAAGAGTTTGTAGATTGTGAGGACGCCATTATGGTTGGCATCGAAGATGTCGAAAACACGATGAAGGAGAACATACCACGTGTGCTACCACCATCTCCTCCATCGTCGTCGTGCTCTGCCACATGCGCCACCACCAACTCCGTCGTCGCCGTGCTCTGCCCCATGCACCACCACCAACACAACCACCGTCATGCTCCACGTGGAACCCATGCTGCCGTCGTTTGTTGTGGGAGGGGAAAACCCTAGCAATGGATTGTCAACAAACGGACCAAGAATAGAATGTGAGTTGTCACATCTTATTTTTAGATGGTGACTAAATGACTAAAATGTGTTTTTGAAATTAAATAAATTAAGATAAAAGCGACATTAATCGGATCCGTTGGATTAATTGCGGATGGCTGAGAATGCACCCAGGAAAGGTGCATTTTATTGGAAGTATATATATGATTTAATGGGGCTGCCCCACCCCCTTATTTCGACGTTTTTTTATTTTTTTTGAAAAATAAAATCATGTATATTCATCCCTATATCCCTCCTATATGCCATTCGAATTTCTGAGAAACAGAGACTCCTACGGCCTCCATCGAGATAGTGTCGATTTAACAAATCTCGTTACCGTTAAAAAATGACTGTCTGGATTGAGGCCGTAGGAGTCTCTGTTTCTGAAGAAATTTGAATGGCATATAGGAGGGATATATGGACGAATATACATGTCAATATTTTTAAAAAATAAAAAAAATGCCGAAAATAGTGCAGGGGTAGCCCCATTAATCTCATATATACACACGCACATATGGGAAAAATGACACTCATTTTCCCTAGTTTTTTTTTTAATTTTTTTGAAAATTTCTTCCGTGAATATTCATCACTATATCCCTATATTATGCCATTCAAATTTCGTTTGAAACAGAGAGTCCTACGGCCTCCATTAAAATGATCATTTTAACGGTCACAAGATTTTTGAAATCGACCATGTCTGGATGGAGGCCATACGAGTCTCTGTTTCTCACGAAACTTGAATGACATAATAAAGGGATATAATAATAAATTTACATAATTTTTATTTTTCAAAAAAAATATAGGAAAAATGGAGCGGGGAGAGCTAAGTTAGCTAACAGCTGTGGGCAGCCCATTTTACCCTATATATCTGGGAAAATGTCCCTCCATCTTATTTTCCCTATTTTTTTATTTTTTTTAAAATGCCTCTGTGGATTTTCATAAATATATCTCTATATTATGTCATTCAAATTTCGTGTAAAACAGAGATTCCTATGACCTCCATCTAGACAGGGTCGATTTCAATTATTCTACTACCGTTAAAAAATGATTGTCTGGATGGAGATTGTATGAGTCTTTATTTCGCACGAAACTTGAATGACATAATATAGTGATATGGTGATGAATTTCTATGGAAGCATTTTTCAAAAAAAATAAAAAATATTTGGAAAAATGGGACGGACATCCCCATTTAACCATGTATATAAAGAGAGAGGAGCGATCATGTGAGAGTAAAAAACTGTGAGAACATGAGAGCAGTGATTCTGGACCACTAGATTCTATTTTCTCTCTCTTGAGAGGAGAGAGATGAGCAGAATCTAGTGGTCCAAAATCACTACTCTCATGCTCTCACAGTTTTTTGCTCTCACAAGATCACTCCCCTCTTTCTCTCTCTCTATATATATATGCTTTTGTTGGCACTTTTAGTACATTGTTTGACAAATGAAACTATTAACACACACACATAAGTTGGGATGCCAATTTAGGAGTATCCATTGTGTATATGATCCGAACATACTTCATTTAATAATATGAAGCATATTTCATTTAATGAATTTGAGTTTGCAACTTAACATCAATATAGGTACAGGTTCAGGTTTGGGATTCTTTTATGAATACTCGAACTCGAGTCTGCCCCAAACCCGATTACATATACATATGAAGCATGAGGTATGCCGCCAATCTTATCTAGAGAAAATGAGAGAGAGAGAGTCTTGGGTCGGGAGAGGGCTCCCTAATGCAAGGTGATCATCTTGATCGAGATGATCTTCTTCTCCCACATGAGATTGATATTTGCAGGCATGTATGGCTGCTCATACAGTTTGCCTCATCCCTCCACGACCGCATGACTCAGTCCGCGCAACTACATGCTTGCATAATGACTGACGGTGGTTTTGAGTGCAAGGTCACTAATTGATTTGTGCAAACATCTCACACTTGGCCGAGGCAGTTAAAACTTCCATTACACCCACTATTGTGTAGTGTATAAATGAAGATGTATTCATGAAAAATCTCTTCAATAACTCTTGCAATCTTGAGTCCCATTAAACCAACATGTTTAATGTAGGTACATGTTGGTATTCCCTTAGGTAGAGAATCCACCAACATATCACTTGTAGGTTTGTAGGTTACCATAATTTCATGTTTTACAAATATATCTTATATATAGTAATATTCGATTTCATTGTGGTTTCTTTTAAAACTATTAGCGCCATTATTGATTAAGTGTATTGCAGCTTGATTGTCATAATACATTTCAATT
This sequence comes from Ottelia alismoides, assembly GCA_037367405.1. Taxonomy (NCBI): domain Eukaryota; kingdom Viridiplantae; phylum Streptophyta; class Magnoliopsida; order Alismatales; family Hydrocharitaceae; genus Ottelia; species Ottelia alismoides. The sequence continues at coordinate 49,310 of JAZKJV010000496.1, read as the reverse complement.
GGTCCTTTGACCAATTCAAGGCTTAAGTTTTCCAAAAAAGCATTTAATCCAAAGCACATGAATGGTGACCATACTACATGCAATGTATTCTTCAACTGGTGACACATCCTCGTTTCATGCTACTCTAAGAAACATTTGCTCCACCAAACATGATAAGGTAACCCGACATAGATTTCCTATCATCTACATCTCCTCCAAAATATGCATAAGAGTATTCTACTATCTCAAGTGATTCAGCTTGATACACCAGTTTTCGATGTGCAGTTCCTTTCAGATATCGAAAAATCATCTTTATAGCTCTCTAATGTATTAGTATGCGATTACTTTGATATCTACTAACTCGGCTAATTGGATAAGCCGAGATAGGTCAAGTAACACATCATTGCATAAATCAGGCATCCCATCGCTTGTGCACATGAAACAACTAAAGATCCATGCCTCTTTCTAGGACATAGAATCTTAGTGAGACTCTTTTCACTCACAAGTATTGTCGGAGGTAGAGTGAAATTATGCATTCCAATTCTCTTTATAATTATAAGGATATTTTTATTGACTAAGACTTGATGTTCTTGAATCTCCATCGCATCTAATTTGAATTCATAAAACATAGGAAGCTTCATCCATGTCTTGTTGGACATGTGAGCCTAGGGAGAATCATTTCTACAATATATGTTATTGTAATCTTTTATATATCGATAAAAGTTATTGATTTTCTCTCCATATGAGATTAATGAATGAATGCACTTCTAAGGTCCCTTAGTACATTAGGGTTATTTACCATGACCATCTTGATAATCATATAGATGTTGATTCAATGGTTGAATCATAGAGGTTGGTGCCTGCATGATATCTAAGGAGTTAGACTGAGGACTTATCCAGCACTGTCAAATAATTGTTGAGAAAGGATCTTCAGCCTGAGTAGGAGATGTCAATCCTTACTTCAAAGGCTAATATCTGATCAACCTCTTGATACAGGTCCTCTGCATAGGAATAGATATTCGGAGGAGTCAGATAAGTTAATTCAAAGAGTTGACTTAACGAGAACTAGATAACCAAGACATATAACGCATGTTGTCACAATGCATGCACACATCATCTGACTGGAGACAGATGTGTTACTATATGTCTAAGTATGTACATTAGGCAAACTATTAGGTTGATGACCTAATCAAGGTCTATATACCATCGAGCCAGTGTGCATGAGAGGGCATATGAATAATTCGATCTCTCAAAAGGATTATACGTGTTCACTACTGAATCGGAAGACATGAGCTCACTTGTGAGATATTGGGATCAACTAAATTCCATCGATGGTCGTCTTGATTTAGAAGTATGAAATGATTTGTAGGTAAGATATATGATTTTTTGGAAAGCATATGATCGATATCAACTCCCAACGATCGAATGAGAAACTTAATGATAAAATCCTGAACAAAATAGTTCAAATGTGATAAGAACTTCGAGTTTATTCTAGATCTTCTAGTATGCCGGATTTATGAGTATTAGGAATACTTGAGGTTGATGTGATCTTAATCGATTGTATAATTGTGATGCTTCCATTCCGAGGGAGTGATGAAACAAGTTTGGATTTTAGTGACTCCACTCAGTAGACTATTTATCTGATCTTAATCCAAATATTGGACATTGATCTGAATATGATTCGGATGCAATGAGAAGATTAGATATTTTATTTAACTTGATCAGACAACTCTGAGAGGTCTTCAAGATATGAATATGAGATTAGATCTCAGTATTAAGGTCATTATACATAGAATATACAATTGTCATGTCCTTATCTCCAAGTATCCGGAGAAGGCATATTGTTTGTGAAAGAATTCAAGAATAATTCCATTGTTGATAATATATGAACATTGAAAAAATTAAGATTAAATATGCTTTAATTATCGTTAATAATGTGGATAGGATTCACATTATGTGTACATATGTAGAGAGGTATTTAAGATAATTAAATCGAATTTAATTATCATAGATGTGATTATTGTAGATAGCATTATCCACAATAATCATAAATATTGTGAGTTTGATTCATAATATCATGGAGAGATTTAATTGTAAATGGGATATACATTTTATAAGTTAATGTGGATTGGATTCACATAATACAATTATATTTGATTCGGATTCACATTGTACAATTAATTGTGAATGTAATTTATATTTAATATTGTATGATTGAATATGATTCATAATTATTAATGGTTTGATTGAAATTGTCACAAAATAATTTGGAATTATTTTGGTGAAAATTAAAGCAGTAAAAGTTGTTGCAACATGTAGAAGATCTGATGAAGATTGAGATCCCATTATTTAAGAAAGAAGAGAGAGAATTCACTTATAATAGGAGTGGATGACCATATAGAAAGATCTCCATGGTGGTCGTCCATCCTATTTTAGGAAGGAGGGTCTCCTGCTTCCTCATTACTTCACATGAGATTGGTTTTAGTTGGATTAAATTTGTTGAAGAATGTCTTCAACTTATTTCTTTTCTTTTAAAAATTAACTATATTGTTGCAAATTATTGCAGCATAATATAGTCCATTGATTTCAATTAGGATGCATCTCCACCATAAAATTTTTATAAAAGAAAGGCTAATCCTGTTTCTTTCTCTTAAACAAATTGAAGCAACAAAATCTCTCTTTCTCTCTCATACGCATCCAAGTTCTCTCCCTCTAAAACCCTAGTGGTTGTCCACTCTCAGGTTTCTTGAGAGTTTTGTTGTCATCTTACTGCTATTGTGTTGCTGGATTGATTGCTCACAGATCTCCGTCTTCTCAGTGCTCCATGTTTGTGAGGAAGACTATGGATTTCATGAGATGAAATTAGGAGGTGCTACGCTCGGATCGTCAACTCTGATTGTGGGGAGCACACATTTAATCCAAGCGCCCCGTGAGTGTTCACTTCGTGAGATCAGACTTGAGACAGGGGGTCTCTTCATTTAGAAACTCATGGATCGCAAGCATGCTCCAAGAGGTGAACCTAATACTTGTTTGTGATCTAGATGAAACAACATGTGAATTATTCTCATGTCATGTGATTTCATCGAAAAATTTTAATTTCTTATGCCTCTTACGACTAATGCGACTAGTCGACCTAGATTGCATACAATGCGATCTCCACGCTTCTGTGATGCACGAGGCAAAAACCCCACCTTCAAGTAGTATCAAAACATTGGTCTAAGGTATTGAATGTGATCCAAACCCGGAGGGAATAAGGTTTTGAATATCGAATGCGCAGGAACTTGTTTTTTTTGCATAGATGCAACTTTCAAATAGTTTTTTGCTCATATGAAAAATCTAGTGCTTTTGACCCATTTAAAAATTGTGATACTTAAATGTGTTTAGAACTTCTGAACATGTTCCCAAAGGATTCACCAAAGGTTGACAATGAACATGCATTGTTTTAAAATCAAAAAGTTCTCGCAATATTGTTATTTTTGCATGTAAACTCAGATCTGTAATCAAAAGTTTTTTGCCTACTATTTTCCTATCTTGAAATATATTATAAATGTATTAAATATGTTAGGAATCAATCGGTAAATTGCTCAAATTTATTTCGCGTGATTCAGTCTCTGTTTGCCCTAGATATGTAATATTTGGTGGAGATGTGTCAGAAGATGATTGGATCATCTCAAAAAAATTTTTTATGCATTTATCATTCGATGTTAATCATGGAAAGTATGAATATGACCTAATTAAATGATATTTCATATATTTAAAGAAATATTTAATAATCATCAATTACCATTGAATGATTGCTTCATGAGAAACCCTAGTTCAAATTATAATAGTTGCAGTTCAACTTTTATATGCAAAACCAATATGTTTGCTTGATATGACTAGAAATTTAGGATCATTAAAAATATTTTAAGATGCATAAATTTCTGAGTGATTATTATATAGTATTACATATGGTCGAAAGATCTATAAAACGCCTATGTACATATTGTACCGATTATGTTTCTCAATCGGTGATGGTGTATAGGCCATGGATATGCTAATGGGTTAATTAATTGGAACAATGCATCGCATTTGCAGTGGAATCGCTCTCTATTAACATTATCTGTCCAACCTGGATGGATTCGTTTCAAAGAATGGTAGCATGAGAAGTCTCTGTGTACTTTAAACAACTAATTGGAATAATAAAATTATACTATGTGAGGTTATACATCATATAGTAATATCAAGCAAATTAAATAGTTTGTTGATAGCATTGGATTGTAATTAATTTAATGAAAATAAATTAACTCAATCTAATTAAAATAAACAGTTTATTATTATTAACACTAAAATTCCCTTGGAAGAAATAATCATAAGAATTTGATTCAAAATGATTAACTAAAAAGTAAATGGGCTATGGAGGATCATAAGAAGACATCCATGGTCTCCTGACAAGGCAAAGGGTCCCGTCATCATGGATTGTACGACGGAGATGCCTATATGAAGTCATAGCTCTGACATACAAGTGCACATGGATCGGACTCTTTTCTTCTCGAAAGAAGCATGTCGTATACAAAGTGACCCCAATATTGCTCCTCATATAAGTGAAGCGGTATTGGATTGCACACAACAAGTGCTATTCCTGTTGATGATTGCTTCAAATAACATAGAGTCAACATCACCTTAGGGGTAGTGGGCTCGGGTGTTAAAGACCGAATTGGAAAATACAAGTTGAACTTGTAAGACGGAATGAGTTCCCACTTCCTTTACCTAAGTTACATTTTCTCATATTATCGGGGTGTAACAAAGGTAGAAAGGAGATCCCATATCTTGTTAGAGATGTAGTGGTAAGTATATCTCATGTTTTGAAAGTTTAATAAGGTGAACTTTCAAAGTATTAAAAAGCAAGACAACTTTGATTAAAATTCCTTGATTAAATAATAATAATATGAATATATAATTATTTATATATTCTAATAAGTGTATTTCTTAATCTCAGATATGAAATCCATGAACTCATTATGTAATATTCTAGAGGTCAACCAATTGATCGGACCAAATTATTCGGTTTGGTTCCGAAATTTGGAGTGTGTTCTCTTTGAGGAATGCATCAGTGTGTTCTCTTTGAGGAATGCATCAGCTATGTGGTCATCAAGAATAAGCATGAGAACCATGTGTCATTGGAAGAATTAAAATTTAATGAAATTTTTAATAAGGACCACTCGCGGGTTCGATGTTATATTCTGAGGGCTCTGTCTAATGTGCTTCAAAAGCAACATATGGACAATAGAGAATGCCTATGATATAATGATGAATCTAACAGAGATGTTCCGTGATGTGAACTGCATAAAGTGCAGTCGGAAGCATGGGTTCCGAAAGAGTCTGTCCAAACAAGCGAAGAAGAAGAGTCAAAGTGTTGACCCATCCTCTCAAGCTTCCACACATCAGACATCCAATAAAATGGATGTCTACCATCACTGTAAAAGGTCAAGGTACTGGAAAAGAAATTGCTCCAATTTATTTAAAAATTGTAGAAAAGGGTATGGCTCATGCATGTATAAAATCTGCTTTCATCATTGAAATTAATTTTCTTGTAGGACGAGAAGGTAGTTGGGTCATTAATTCCAATGCTTCTATTCATGTATGCAATTTGTTGCATCTGTTTCAAGAAATCAGAAAACTTGATGAAGGAGAGATGGTGATCCAGATGAGATCTGATGCAACTATTGCAGAAGTCACCGTCGGGACGTGCAAACTGTCATATCCAGATGGGATCTAAATTAGTTAGAAATGGATACTTGTTCATGTTCTATAGGAAACTTATCACAAGTCGTTATGGTAAGCACATTGCAACTGGTTTTCTAACTCCTGATGGACTTTTTGAATTATGCATTGATGAATCTATCATGAATGCTACTACTACTAATAAAACCCCGAAGAGATCTAGAGAGGATGGAAATCATTTGACCATGATTTAGCATCTGATGGATATGGTCAGGACAGAGGTTCCTAAAGCTCGATTTTGGAGGGTATGTGGTGTCTGATAAGTCAGATCCAACAATTATTGTATTGGCTGCTCTCGCGTTACTCCGAACGTATCTCAACCAATCATCAACAATCAACCCACAATGTAGGATAATTCAATGCAAATGTGTGCGTAAAAAATTATTTTATTTTAACTCTTCAAAATATATGTGTATAGTGTATAGCATGTAGAGTGTCGAACCACAAAGAGCAATGGGGATAAGGTAATTATTGTTAATTATTGAAAATAATGAACAATTATTTTTGTACTATTTTACTTTTTAATTTTTTGTGAGTTTTTAGTCATATTCATTTTTATGTATTTTAATGTTTTATATTTTTATTTTAAAATTTTTAATTTTTTATTTTGCAAATTTTCAGTTTCTATTTATTTTTTTAAAGATAATATCTATATATATACACATAGTAATATGTATATTATAAATACTATATACGATATATAATAAATAAATATATAATATAAAAAATATATACAAGAACAATCTTTTGTATTTTTAAGGGCTATAAATATACATATTATGTATTTATAAATAATTATTGTTATAAGTAATAGATAAGAAATATAATTTATATACAGTATATATAGGGTTCTATATTTTCAAAAATATATAATTAAAATTCATAAAATAAAATGTTTTATATTTTTGACATTTTCTTTATTTTTGTAATTTTTCGTATTTTTTCTAATTTTTGGATATTTTAATGTATTAAAATATACAAAATAGGGAGTTAGATAAATAAGCTAGATTGTTTTGGGTATTAAAAATAGATAATAAATCAAAAATTCCCCAAACTATTTTTAATGTATAGTATATAATATAAATAAAAATATAGAATAGAAATCTATTTTTATATTTTTGAAGATTTTTTACTAGTTTTTATGAGATTTTTAGGGTTTTCAATTTCTAGTATTTTTCTTTTATATTTTTTGTGATTTTTGGTCTGAAGTTATAATATATAGTAATATATATTGCGTAATTTTTTTTGGAAATTTTCAAGTAGGTTTTAATTTTTTTAGTTTTTCAAAGCAAATAGGAAAAATATAGTTCCTAAATTATTTTTGATAAATGAAAAAATATAATAAAATGCTAAAAAAAATATTGGTGTACATCTGCATGTGTTAAAGCATGTACTACATTTTCCCAAGATTTTACGAGCACAAGAGTTAATTAATAAAATAAAAAATACATAAATAAAATAAAACAACCTGACAAGGGTATTTTTGCAATAGAAGTATAGTACATGTGTATTCGAGCAAATTATCCGAAAGTTTTAAACTAATTTACAAACTTTAAATACTAAAAATAAATAATAAGGAGGGCTAATGTGCAAAATGTCCACCTCACGTGGGTCACCACGTGAGATGACCTAGCATGGACCTCGATGAAATATCCAAGAAAGTGTGGGGGTCTTCACAAATTTTACAAAATTTTTACACATAGACTTCTTAATAAATACAAAAAAACAAGGGCGTAATATGAAATTACCCCACTTAAAGGTGTCGAATCGGGCGACACTGCTTGCGCCACATAGTCTGATCAACGGTTGCAGGAGATGTCGTTTAGCTTTAATTTCAATGACCCAGATTAGATATGGGTTACGTCTCTAATCAGGCAACATGGATGTGGCCTGGAAGAACACAAGCCCTAGCTAACTTTGATTACTTGAATCTCCGACTTCTGACCTCAGATCGCCCCATGGATAGTTGCCTTGGATTCCTAGAACTTTGTTATGTCTACAAGAGGGACTAAATGGATCCAGGCCCCATCGGAGGGGGTCTAGAGCTCGATGCACCTGGAGCTTGATGTAGATCTTTGATATTGGGCTCCAAACGATTCTGGGCGCTTTTTCCTGCACAAAACAATGGAGGGAGACAAGGGGATCGATCTCGATACTCTCCTGAAGCTGGAAGTATAGAGGGTGATGGGGATAGAAGATCTATGGTGAAGACAGTGGAGAGGAGCTTGTCAAACCTCGATCCTTGCAGGGTCAAGGGGGGAAACAAGGGTAAAGTATGGAGAACACATCTAGGAATGAAAATGAAGTGAAGATGAGTCGAATTACAGTTGGAGAATGGGGGATTCGAGCTGGAGCATAAGCCTCCAGCAGATTTAAATCCTAAGATTACACTATCCTAACAGTTAATTAACTAAATTATCATTAAATCTAGGCTAAAGGAAAATGCATGAATTAAAACTACTTAGCAGCTCGAACCTGCTCGAGAACAAGGCGCGGAAGGAGGTCACCGGAGCAGAACTCGGCTGGCATAGATCAACTCAATATCTATCTTATCAACGTCGTGGAGGTCTGGAACACTGTGCTGTCACCATGGAGGATGTACAAGGAGACCCTCTTGGGGTCAAGGTGAAGAGAGAAGGATCAAAAAAGGAGAAGGTTATTGATGAATACCCATTCATCACTCTTTATTCTTATATTTTAGCTACAAAAACCTATGCAAATGCATGTAGATATGTGTAAATAGGAAAAGTTAGCAAAAGCATGCATGTTTGTAAAATTAGATAATTAGCATGTTTTTGTGCAAAAATAAAAGAATAAAGAAGAAAAAGAAAAAGAGGGAAATATTTAGAATAAATATTGAGCAACCTAACCCAAGGGAGGGCTCAGCATGGGCCTGACCGCATAAAAGCCACAAGTAGAGGGAGATAGGGGCTCACATGTACATATTTGTAAATAAATAAAATTATATATTTTCCTCACCCAAAAATATGTTGTAAATATTTATAATCTGTTAAAAACAAAATAAAAATCTTAAAAATCAAAAAATACAAAAAGACCCTTACACCTTGTACATAGACCACATATCTTATATTTTTTTTCACCTTGTAAATAAATTTCTTTATTTCCAAAACTTTTTGTAAATATTCCTTTTTATGTTTTGTAAATAAAATAAATAAAAAGAATTAAAACAAAAATCAAATAAAAATTACCAAATTAAAAATACAAAAACATCTTGTATATATACCATGTATATATTATGTATATAACTAACTAATTAACCCATGTATATAAATAATAAAAATAAAATAAAAATAGCCTTTTATTCCTCATTTTATCCTATAAATAAATAAAATATAAAATAGGAATAAAAATGTATAAAAATAACTAATTAAAAATCAAAATAAAAAATCCTACATTGTACATATACCTATGTATAGCTATAATATGTAAATACCTTATTTTAATTTCCAAAAATTAATTAAAAATCACAAAAAAATAGAAAAAAATAAAATAAAAATATTTTGTGTTTTAAGTTTTTGAAAATTCGGCCATTTAAAGGCCCAAAAAAATCAAATAAAAACTCAATAATTGGCGGGCTCTGATTGGTCCACGGGGGATTGTTGACCCCCGGTCAACTCTCCCCCCAGGACCACCAGAGCCGGGTATGTTGCGCCCGACCCGATTTCAATATTTTCCACCCGCCTAACCCGGCCGCCATCTACCCAAACCCCGGGCTCCGATTGCTCTCCGATCATCCAGGATCCTCGCCCGGGGTGGGTTCGGAGGATCCGAGATCCGTGCTGCCCGCCCGACCTCTTCCTTCTCGGACCTCCCGCACTATTTAGTGTCGTCTCCGGCGACCTAATCACGCTATCTTTGATCTTCCCCTCGGCGCCTGTGAGCTCCTCCAGACCACCCGAGTGACAGGCGAGTGATTTGGAGTGGAAGCGAGGCCTGGGCAGCCGGAAATCACTGATCCGGTGGTTGACTCCGCCGTGCGCCGCCGCGAGCGCGCCTGAGCCTCGGGGAGCTCGACGACCCCTTGAGGCAACGACCGGGAGCCTCCTTGGCTCCAGCCCAGTCGAATGCGCCCATCAGGTACCTTCCTTAGCCATTAGAGTAGCGTAGCTTTAGGTTTTTAGATTCGCAGTAGCGTAGCTCCGCCACCTCCACCAGCCGTCTCCGTCCACTCCCTTGATCATCCGACACCGCCATCACCTCCGCCAGCCTTCTCTCCACCTGCTCCGCCCCTTCACACCCCTTGTCTCGCCCAGGAGCAAGGTCTCGGCTCTCACCCCTCCGCCGCTCGCCGGAGAGCCGTCGCAGCGCCCCACCAGTCACCTTCCGCCCGCTCTGACGGGTCGAGGCAGTTTGCCCTCGACCCTTCTTTCTTTCTGTGCAGGTTTACAGGTCTATCGACCTCATCTGGAGGTCGGAGCTTCAGAGCACAGTAGCTCCAGGTGGTTCACGTCGCCGGAGCTCTCCTGAGCTCCTCGCCTCCATCGGAGCAGTGCATCAGGTGCTGACCTTCATGGCGAATCTTTCTAGCACCTCCTGAGCACCGGACGAGGACTCCAGCACACGCAGAGGGCCGGCGAACTTCGCCGGCCGCCAGTTCCTCCAGGTCCTTCGTCCACCGTCAGATCGGCCTCGACGCTCCAGTTCAGATCTCGACCGTTCATCTACGGAGCCGCACGGACCATCAGATCTTCAGAGGCTCGATCTCCACCGTTGAGCGACGAGGTCAAGCCACAACGCCCCTCAGCCGTCCGATCTAGCACGTGGCTGCACTTCGTCCATCAGATCCGAGCCCGGCTTTCTTCGGGGACCCACGTCGCATCTCCTTCGTCCGATCATCCACGTGGACATCTGCCAGCCGTCGGATCGATTCGAGGGGAGGCCTTCGTGTGCGGCGCACCATCCCATCCGTCCAACCTGCCACGTGTCGCACATCCACCCCCTCGACATTAATAAAAGGGGTAATTTCTCTTTAGACCCCTTTACTTTATGCATTTAGTTTTTAATCCTGTAAATAAGTAGTTTAGTTCTTTTACTTTTGTAAAAATTGCAACTGGGACCCTGTGCTTAGTTTTAATTGCATGTATGCCCCTGTGTGTATGTGACCACGTGCTTCGTCACGTGTTTAGCTGGGCTTTTTACATCTTTTATCCTGTAGATCTGGGTTGTTCTGAAATGAATGATAACTTTTTGGTAATTGCATTTATGCCCCTGTGAGTGTTGTTTATGCGCATGTGCGGATTTTAGTGGGATTTTTGCATCCAAGCCCCTGGACTTTTGGTACGAGTTACCAAAAGGTCCAGAAACTTGGTTTTTATTACCAAAAGGCCCCTGAGTGCCCCAGCCACGCGCCACGCGCGTGACTTGCTGGGAATTTTGCACCAAGGCCCCCAGACTTCCGGGTATTTGCACATTCGTCCCTGTGCACAGTACCCACTTGTTATTTTTGAATAAAATATCAAATCACCTCCAAATCCAATGAGATTTTGACACATGGCTCCTGCCATGGTGTAGGAATTTGAGTGATTTTTGAGGACATTTCTGATTTAGTTTAGTATTTTTAAAAAATTCAAAAACCTACTTTTTAGCTACTGTCTAGGTTTGAAAATACCAAAAAAATATAAAATCACCTCCAAAAATTCTAAAAAATTTAGATACTGTTGTTTGCTTGCTGTTTGATTTTCTAGCCAAGTTTGGCTATTTTTCATCACTTAAAAACCTTAAAAATTGAAAAACCCATAAAAACCCATAAAAATTATAATAATTAATTTAAAAATCCAAAAACAATAATTAGGGTGCCTAAATTTTCCTTATTCTTTCTAGATTACAGGAAAATTACCTCCAGGGCTTTTTGAGATCCTTAAATATTTTATTTTTGGGTCTTAAGCCTTGCTGGACAGTACCTTTCATTTTTCGCACTGTTTGATTTTTAGAAAATAATCTACCCATTAGAAAATTATCAAAAATTAACCAAAAACACTTAAAAACTTAAAAAAACACAAAAACAATTTTTCCTTAATTTTTGCATTATTTTTGGTGTGTTTAATAAATTGTTGAAGTTGCCTAGATTTTAATTTCTTTTGTTTTCTTTATAATTTGAAAATCCAAAAAATATAAAAATTCACAAAAACCTCTAAAAAACATTTTCTTTTATTTTTATTTCATTTTCACTACTTCGTAGGCCCTAGGCCAATCCGTGCTCCTTGTGTTCGACCCTGGGAGCTATACCAGGTTAATCACATAGCTAGGATCGCTTGATTTGCTTTGTTTGATTTTCGATTCGTTTCGCGGTTCGATTCTTTTTCTTGATTGACACATCTTCTGAGATCCGGGTCGCAACGACCCTTGTTTCATTACCTTCACCCGGGTCTTAGGGAATTTTGTGTTATCAGTTATCGGTCGACCTTATTTATAGATGATTTTACCAATTTTGTTTAAAATATAAAAAATATTTATTATTTTATGTTGTATTTTATTATGATTTTTATTTATTTTTACAAGTTAATTTAATATGTGTTAATATTTACATGTATATACATAGGTATATATACATGTATTTAGTATATTTATTTTTATTTTTTAATGTATATTTTATCATCGTATTTACATAAGTTATATATTTATTATTTATTTAATAATATATTTACATATTTTTAGTTTATTTTCCTGATTTTATTTATTTACATAAACAAATAGGTATATGTATTACCTAGGTATAGTTTGCTTATATATTATAATACTTTATTTATTTTAGTGAATTTTTAATACATTTATTCTATGTTTGTTATTTACATGTATTTAAAATAATATTTACAAGTATATTAAAACATAAAGAAGCTAAAAAAGACTAGATATAATGAATATTATATACATGTATACAACACAATAAGGAGCCAAAAGCCAACTTTTGTATCTCAACTCCAAATTAAATGAAACTACCCTCATTAAATAGATAATTTAATTTCATGAATAAAGTTGACTTTGGTCAATTTTGAGTTTGTATGGAGGAGATACAAGTATGGAAAGTTTTCTTTCCAGTTTTTTGTTCTGTGTTCTGAGTGCAATGTGTACTATTTTGGAATCTATTTTTGAGGTCCCAAAATCTATTATTGAGCTATAGAATTAGGGTCTTTAAATAGTGTATTCTGTACAGTTCAATATCCTATATCCCCATACTTTATTCCGTGTCAATCAAGTCATCATGATGATTGAGTCTCGAGGTCTAGGGTCACTAAGTGTCTTTGACACTTCGTTCTTTTTTTCTTTCCTTTAGTATTTTATTTTGGTATTAAATACATATATTTATACATTGTATTCATGTCAATTATAGAGTGTTATTTTCTACAAATAAATGTTATATACATGTTTTTATCTAAGGATTTAAGGCCAAAATCAAAGAATAAAGGTGATGAAATGAAGATTCACGACATCAAAGGCTTTGTCATTTATCTGTTGATATGAATAATAGATTGGTAAAAGATTAACCGTTAGGTTTTCTACAGGTCTAAAGTTTACCTACTTGCGAAAATTACATTTGAGGTAAAGTGATCAGGGTACCCTTCAAAAATAAAGGTGCACGATGCAGCGATATACTTAACCTAATACCTACCAATATATGTGATTCCTTCAGTACCGTAACTTGAAATGGATATCGATATTATTTGATGTCTATTGATGGCCATTCACGGTATGAGTTTATCTTCCTATTATGTCATAAATCTGAACCCTTTGAAAAGTTTAAAAAATTCATGGCTTTAGTTGAGAATCAAATTGATAGGAAGATTAGATGGATTTGATCTGATCAAGATGGTGAGTACCTCTCAGATGAATTCAAGGATTGCCTTAAAAAGAGAGGAATTCTATCCAATCTCACTCCTCCTGGAATTCCATAGGTAAATGGTATTGCTTAAAGATGCAACATGAACATCATGGATATGGTCCGATCAGTGATCAACAAAGCACATTTACCTCTTAGTTTCGGGGATATGCAATAGAGTTGCAATATACATCCTTAATAAGATTCCTAGCAAATCTGTATCCAAAATCTCTCATGAGTTTTGGTTCGGAACCAAGCCCAGTGTTAGACACTTGAGGATTTGGGGTTGCTTGGTCCATGCCAAGAACGTAGATGCAAGTAAGCTAGAATCTCACATCAGAGAGTGCTACTTCATTGGGTATGTAAAGGATGTTATTGGATCAACTTTACGAGGCTAAAACTAAAAAGAATTCTATGCAGAAGGTGACGTCCTAGGATATGCGTCTGAATGCTATAAGTTGTCTCTCCACACCACAATTAGATTTTAGCATAAAGATGAAATACAATGAATTATGTGGAAACACTACAAAGAGGAAAAAATCATGGAGGCTCACAATCCCTAATTTTTCGCATAGTGATTAGGTTACTCCACTAGTATAATTGTCGAGGAGGGAGATGAGTACAATATATATATGGGATATTTACACCCATAACCCTGAGTAATTTGGTAATTACCCCAAGAACCCTCGATAATCACGAATTACATCCAGAACCCCGAATAATGCTTAACCTTTACATGGCAAAATCCTGTGTCAATTTCCGTCTGAATTCTCCGTTAACTCTAACGGAAAAAGTAATATGTTGACCATTTTGCCCTTCAAAAGACATCATATTTATAACATGATGCCATTTTGTCAAACAAGATGATGGCCCCTCTCCCAGACAAGCCTCAGGGCCTTCTGCTCGTCCCCGACAAGCTGCCCCCTCCGCCTGCGCCTACGCCTCATACGAGCTCCAGCCCTCTCCCTTCCCGTGCGTCCGACCCCCACATACGAGCTCCAGGCCATCCTACTCGGCACCGGCTAGCTGCAACCCCCCGATGTAATTTCTGGAAGACACCGCCTATCTTCAACATATGGGAAAATCGGCCTTTTCATCTTTGCCTCGTTGATTGGGAGCAATGGTGGTTAATTGCTAGTTTGGCTGCCTGTGGTGTGATGATGTCCATTGTGTCAACAACAGCTGATCTCATGCAGGATTTCAAGACGGGCTACCTTACCCAGTCTTCACCAAGATCTATGTTTGTATCCCAGCTGATTGGAATTGCAATGGGATGCATAATTGCACCTCTCACATTCTGGATGTATTGGACTGCGTTTGACACTGGCATTCCAGATGGTGCCTACAAATCCCCCTATGCCATAATCTACAGGGAAATGGCCATTCTTGGTGTTGAAGGCTTCTCAGCTCTGCCAATGCATTGCTTGCAGGTCTGTTATGTATTCTTTGCATAGGCACTGGCCATTAATCTTCTGAGGGATGTAACTCCGAGAAATAATTCAAAATTCATCCCCATACCCATGGCAATGACAGTTCCCTTCTATATAGGGCATACTTTGCGATCAACATGTTTGTTGAAACTGTAATAGTGTTTGTTTGTATGGGAGAGGCTGAAAAAGGAGGAGGCCGATGATTACGTGGGTCCAGTTGCCTCTGGTTTGATCTGCGGTGACGGTATCTGGACTATTCCATCTGCTGTTCTCTCTATCTTCAAGATTGACCCTCCTATTTGCATGTATTTTGGACCATCATACGGCTGAGTGGGTCATGCAACCCACACATTCCAAAGTGGCTGTCTGGAAGCTGTAAATCTGTTTACGAGATGGCACATGGATGCCTTAGACTCATACATCGGGGGAGCCCCGGAGCCCCGCACCCACCCCCGTCATCATCGAAGCCCGAGCCCACCTGTCCATCGACCACCCCCCCCCCCCCCCCCGCCATCGTCGAAGCCCGCGCCCACTCCCGAGCCCCTCCTCCTGGAAGAGCCCCCCATGCGTTCCTCCTGGAGAACCCCACGCCGAGCTCTTCCTCCTCCCATGTTCGCGGTCCGTCCCAACCAAAGCATGCCACCGTTCAAAGCTCGAAGCCCAGGTCTAGCCCCCTCCCCCTGGACCTCTTCCTCTTTCCCCCTGGACCTCTTCCTCTTTTTTGGATTAATCTCAGCCGTTAGATCACTGCTTGGTTAGATTAACTCGGCTATCTAGTTGAGTTAATGGACTAAACTAACGGAAGGTTATGGGTGTAAAACGGAGCGGTTATTCGGGGTTCTGGATGTAATTCGTGATTATCAAGGGTTCCCGAGATAATTACCAAATTACTTAGGGTTATGAGTGTAAATATCCCTATATATGTATATATATAGGAGTGATCCTATGAGATGATGAGATGAGAAATTCTGGACCACTAGATTTTGTCTTCTCTCTCTTGGTATAAACTAGTGGTCCAGAATTTCCCATCTCACCATCTCAAAAAATCCCATCTCGCAGGATCATCATCTCTCTCTCTCTCTCTCTATGTGTGTGTGTGTGAGAGAGAGAGTAAAGGGAAGCTGTTCTGTGTAAACAACCAAGTTGGCTGTTACACGGAGCAATTTCCCCTATTTTTTTATTTTTTTCAAAAATTTCACCATGTATATTCATCTGTATATCCCTTCCTACATGTCATTCGAATTTCGTGAGAAACAGAGATTCCTAAGCCCTCCATCTAGAACAGATAATTTAGCGGTATGAAATCTGTTGTAATCGACCTGTTCTAAATGGAGGGCATAGGAGTCTCTGTTTCTGACGAAATTTGAATGACATATAGGATATATATATATATATATATATATATATATATATATATATATGAGGAAAATGGGGATGCCCCATAGGGGGAGCTAACTTAGCTTCCCCCGCCCTATTTTCTTCAAATTTTTTATTTTTTTTTGAAATTTTTTCCCGTAAATATTCATCATTATATCCCTATATTATGTCATAAAAATTTCATGTGAAACAGAGACTCCTACGGCCTCCATCCAGACAACCATTTTTTAACGGTCTCATGATTTTTTAAATCGACCCCGTCTGGATGGAGGTCGTAGGAGTCTCTGTTTTGCATGAAATTGAATGACATAATATAGGGATATAATAATGAATTTACATAATTTTTATTTTCAAAAAAATAAAAAAAACACGCGAAAAATAGGGCGGGGGGAGCTAAGTTAGCTCCCCCTAGGGGGCATACACATTTTACCCTATATATATATATGAACATACATGGTTTTATTTTCGAAAAAAATAAAAAAGGGAGGGGGGGGAGCTGCCTTGTTAACATCCAACTTGGCTGTTACTGAAAACAGCCTCTCCGACCTATATATATATATATATATATATATATATATATATATATATATATATATATATAGAGCCTTTCCAATAGGACTTGGTCCTTCCACCCTTAAGGAAGGCAAACGATCGTAGCCATTAGATTCAAATCTAATGACTTCATCAATTTATTTGCTCAGAAGGGCATTTTGGTCATCATCTTTTACATTAATTATGCACACCAATTAATATTTTTAAATACTAAATTTAGCGAGTTTTATTTTTGATATTTTTAGCGATAGCATATTTAAGTAATGTTTAGTTTTGTGCTGGACGACATTACATGGGGCATATGTTTGTATCCTGACACGTTTTTTTTTGTAGAATCTGTGGTTCCTTTTGTAACGATTGTATGTTTTTTTGTAAAATCCGTTCTTCATTCAAAAAGTCATCAGTTATTTCTAATTTTACATGATTTTTTTATAGAATACATTTCATATTAGCAATTTGTAACGATTGTATGATTCTTTGTATGATAAAATTTGTATGGTTCTTTGTAAAAATGAGGTAGTCATTCATGCTTAATTGATGAGAATATACAAATAAAATATGTATAAAACACATCTAAAATGTATAATGAACGTCCAAAATGTGTAATGCACATCAAGTATACAAGATATATAAAAAATTACAATTTTCATTCGCAACTAATTGATATGTAAAAATACATAACAAATATGTATAATACATATCCAAATTGTATAATACACATCAATATTGTATAGTATACATCAATATTGCATCTCTGTGAATCTTTCTTCATCCAGGACTGGTTGCAGCACTTTTTTGACGTCGTCGCTTGCATGAAGAACTTCTCCGATAGTCACAACCACTCCCGCATAGTCCTTGAACAGATCCCACATCATCCAAGTCAGATCGACACGTTATCGTTGTCGCCTGCATGCGCATGACGTTGTCAACTCTGCTCATGCATCATCGTCGTCACCTCCACTCACGCACTTATATCATCACTTCTGCGATGTGGTGGAGAGTTTGGCGTCCCACTATGCTCCAGCGTGGATGCCTTGTCGACGGTGAAGGTAGAGATGAAGGTGGCGAGGAGGTTGATGAGGCCTTTGATGATGGCAGAGACGAGTGATGGCCATATTACATCGTCAACGCTACCATCATGCACATCCTCCTCTTCCTCATGTTTTTTGTGGGTGCAAGGTTAGGGTTTTGGAATGGATTAAAGGTGGCAACAAGAATGAAAAATTAGGAGAGAGATTAATGAATAGATATTTTAGGTGATCATGTACTATATTTAGATAATGAATAATGACCAAAATGAATTTTTGATTAATTATAATAATAATAACATACCTTTAATGATAACCGACGGATCAATTTTGGGCCTTTCTTAATGATGGAAGGACCAAGTCCTATTGGAAAGATATCATATATATATATATATATATATATATATATATATATATTAGAAAAATGGGGCTGCCCCCTAGGTGGAGCTAACTTAGCTCCCCCCGTCCGATTTTCTTCATTTTTTATTTTTTTTGAAATTTGTTTCCGTGAATATTCATCACTATATCCCTATATTATGTTATTTAAATTTCGTGTGAAACAGAGACTCCTACGGCCTACATACAGACAACCATTTTTTTAACGGTCTCAGGATTTTTTAAATTGACCATGTCTAGATGGAGGTCATAGGATTCTCTGTTTGACATGAAATTTGAATGCCATAATATAGGGATATAATAATGAATTTACACGGTTTTTATTTTCAAAAAAAATAAAAAAATATGTGAAAAATAGGATGGGGGAGCTAAGTTAGCTCCCCCTAGGGGGCATACACATTTTACCCTATATATATGAGTGGTAGTAAACAAGTTCTCGTCCACATAGCCGTTTACCCACGAAATATAAATCAATTCAACACTCCCCCTCTACTTGGGCATATATGTCAACCATGCCCAACTTGCCTAAATTTGTTTAAATTGCACCTTAGGCAACCCCTTTGCGAAGAGATCAACAATCTGATCACCAGATTTCATGTATGGAAGGCACACCTGACCATAATTAATCTTCTCCTGGATAAAGTGTATATCAATTTCTACATGCTTGGATCATGCATAACATGGTTGTTGTCTAGGTTAATTGCAGCTTTGTTATCACAGAACATTTGAATCGGAGTTGGAGTTTCAGTTCCCAGTTCATTCAACAAAAGTTTTAACCATAAGATTTCGGTGACACCATTATACAAGAACATGATACTTAGCATCTACTCTTGACCTAGAGACCACATTCCGTTTCTTACTTCTCTAGATAACATATACACACAACATATCTAGAAGTATATCGTCGATTATCAATAGAGCCATCTATTTTTACATCACAATTTCTTCTAAACATACGTCCTTTCCTGGAGATTTCTTTATATAGTAAATGTCCTTTAGACAACATTCACATGAACAGTGGTAAGGGCATGCATGAACATGCTAACCACCTTTACAACATAAGTGATATTGAGTCTTGTGAGAGTGAGATAAATTACTTTGCCAACCAATTTTTGATATCTTCCATAACCTGCATCATATAGAGGTTCACCAACCTCCTCACTCAGTTTATGATTTGCCTCCATAGGAGAGGATGTTGGGTTTAATCCCAAGCATTCCAAAATCTTGTAATAAGCCGAGAGTATAATTTCATTGATTAAGATATATCCTCGCAAGGGATCTAATCATCTCAATGCCAAGAAAATGCTTCAACTCTTCTCGACAACTCTTCATCATTATCGCCAGTAAGAATCATGTTATTAAAAAAATAAGGAGAATAGTTCTTCTATTTCTCTTCCTTCTTATGAAGAGCATAGGTTTCCATTTGACTGGTTATAGTTTTTTTTATCATGACAAAGGCAGGCGCTCAAACCACGCTCGTGGTGATTGTTTCAAACCATACAAAATTGTTTGACCTACAACATTTATCCACAATTCCATAGCTTGGAGGCATCTTCGTGCAAACCTCCTCTTTAAGGTTTCCGTTCAGAAAAGTGTTTTTAACATCCAACTAAAATATTTTCTAAGAGAAGTGAACAACAAGGGAAATGACCACTCTGATAGTGCTCATTTTAGCTACTAGAGTAAACGTTTCAAGATAATCAATCCCATATTTCTGACTGTAGCTTCTTTCAACAAGACGACCCTTAAACCCCCATTTGCATTATACTTGATCGTATAGATCCATTTAGATCCAACTAGATGAGCACACTGGGAATATCAACAATATCCATGTAACACTTTTGTTCAAGGCATCCATCTCCTCTTGCATAGCTTCATCCCATTTCGGATCACACTAAGATTGGTAATGTCCATGGGAATGTCATGAGATTTTAAAAAGGAACAAAACTCTTATAGTTTGAACTGACCCTTTAGAATAAGAAACAAAACTCTTATAGTTTGAACTGACCCTTTAGAACTGACTCTTGCGGTCATTCTTACTGCTTGATGATCATCCACCAAATTCCCAGTATTCTCAACTACGTGATCAAGCCGCTTGTTAACATTATCATCAGAAATATCATTGGAAGAAGTGTTATTACAGTGATCTCATGACATGGATCATCCGAGGAAAGATTGAGATTATGGTTTGGTGTATTGTTATCTTCAAGACAACATTGTTATCTGCTTTCTCTAGTTTGTCGGATTCTTGATCAAAGAACCTATCCTTGTTCATATCTCCATTGTTATCCTAACGATAATAAACTATATCTTGTGTCTCACCAAGAAAGTAAAGACCATCATCATTTTCCTTAGCCTTCTTGTTGCCACACGCCCTCTGAGCAAAGATCTTCTCATAACAGGATTTATATTCACAGAAAGTAACATCCTTATTGTCATGAGCATTTTTGTTATTGGATCATAACATTTCAATCCTTTTGAGTACTAGACTAGTCAAGAAAGACACGCCTCGTAGCCTTTAATTCTAATTTTCAGAAAATAGGACCATCGTTGTGTACAAAGGAGACACAACCAAAACCACGAGGATCAAGACTCAAGGGATGCTTATCGAGGTGCATAACAGAGAAGGGAACATGTTTGCCAATACAATAGAGGGACACCTATTAATAAGATAAATAACAGTTAAAATAGCTTCACCCCCAATTTTTAGTAATATTCCTATGAAAAAGGAGTGCTTTAGTGACCTCCAATAAGTGACGATTTTCCCTCTCAGCTGTACTATTTTGTTGTGGAGTATAACTACACGAAGTCTTATGAATTATCCCTTTTTCTTCAAAGAAACCATGTAAAGCACTAACAAAGTACTCCCGAGCATTGTCAGTACTATGGATATTAACCATTGTGTCATATTGATTGATAATCTTGTTCACAAAGGTTTGAACAACACTTGGCACTTCAACTCATGCTTCAATAGATACACATAAGTATAATGAGAGAAATCATCGCCGAATGTAAGAACATACAAATGATACCTCCCCCCTCCCCCCTACCTCTTCAAATTTGAGGGGGCCCAAACATCAGAGTGAACAATTTTAAAAATCAAAGTACTTTTATTACTCGAGTTAGGGTAGACAGTTCTAGTGTGCTTGGATAGCTGACATACTTCATAAAAATAAAATCACTTCCAACTTTAGTGCATAAATGAGAAATCATTGTTGAAGAATAATAGTTAACATAGGTGACCAAGCTGCTTATGCCATTGTTTCAACGTTTGGATATCATCAAATCTCTTGTTCACAGATGCAACAATCTAGATCTAGACAACAAGAGTAGGAAAATGATAAAGACCGTCGACAATTAAACCAATCCCAATCTGATTCATCGTCCCCAAGCTCTTATACCATGCTAAAGACGAATTAAGATAAAGCATAAAGATGAACCACACTGATCCTACGAAGACAAAAAAATCATGGGAGCTCACAAGCCCTTATCTCTCACAGAGAGATTAGGTGTACTCTTCACTAGAATTGTTGTCAAGGAGAAGGAATGAGTATAATATATAGACATGAGTGGTAAACAGACCTAATCCACAAATCCATTTACTTACAAAATATAAATCAACTCAATAGTCCACCGGTTTCGGTTAATCTCAATAGACATCCAAGTAGTAGGACTCCGCTTACGCCCTCACTAATAGGAACACGAATGAGCACTACTTCAATCGTATTAGCAATTTAGCACACTATTCACTCCATTCTAAAGTTGGGAATTAGAGCGGTTCCTCTGCTATTACAGCCCCTGCTGAGCACCGCGCGAACCTTCCTGTATGGAGGTGTAACCAATATGTTCCTCAATGATAACTTCCTCCCTCAAGGCGACAACCTCGATATTTCGCACGGCCTCCAGCTTGATTATCCTAAACATTCTCAATCTGCAATGCTTCGTCAACCTCATCCAAGATGTCCTCGCTATTTTTTGTCACATTAGCCCATATTAATATATTATTTTCTATGTATTTGCTTACTAATGTATATTATTACTGCATGTTCGCATATGTTTAAGAACCGCATAGATCTTTGTGTTTCTCCTAACAATAAATTTCTACAACGAATCCGATTTCTCCGCAGACAGGACACTTTTCCTATAATCGATTTTGCACCATGAGTCGATTTTTAATTACTATGTATCAGGCTTGGTGGACTCGGGATTTTATGGTAGATGGGTGTAACGGATGAAACTTTTACTCCCATCATGATTTCCTTATCCTCCAACCTTCATCATCAAGACAAGCAAAAATGGAATGACAATTAGATGGATTTTATTACTAATTGAATGGACATTATTGATCCATTAATCTCCTTATTTGGTGTCCATAAAATCCCCATTATAGTCATCTCCCCTCACGTTACTTCTCCAATTTGTGTGCAAAGAGAGAGAGAAGGATTGAGAGAGAGTTAGAGACAGAGATCTCACCGGGGGAGTCATTCTCATTGTAGGGAACGATGATGTCGGTTCAGGAGCAAGACTACACTAGCGGTGTATCGATTTATGATTACAATTTTTCAAATGTATATATATATATATATCAGTTTCATATGATTATCGTACACATAATTATTTATTTTGAACAAGATATCCAAATGCACTAGTCGAACATGTAGAACACTTACTATAGTCGCTTTAATCAAAACAAAGTATACGAAATCCTTGCGATTTCATTAAACATTGATGTATTAAAGAAACAAATATTTATCAATGATTCTATCATCTCCGGAAACAAGCAGTTCAATCTAAGATTGGCATATGGGATGGGCATCGTCGAAATTCGTTTCTTGCTGTTAATGTTTGTTCATGTAGAGATACATGCACATTGACTTACTAGCAATCATAATAATAATAGGATTCCGTTAGCCTATGGCATACTTATTCAAAGGAATGGATATTGATTGAGGTTAGACACACATATCTGCATATACATAAATTAGAGGCTCTAAATATATGTTTGTTTTTTTCCATATAACAAGTTGATAATGGCATTGCTAGCAAAACCCCATGCATCCATTGGCCTAAATCTGAGGTACAACAAAACAAATACTCACAAACATTTAGAAAAGAGAAAAAAATAGGAGAGTTATCCATTGTGAACATCCATTTCACCTCGAAGAAGTATGGAACAAGAATATTTTTTACCCTCACTTTTGGTACATGAATTTTAATTCTTGCAATAGAGATTAGATTCTTACAGTTATTAAAGTAGAATCGATGAATTTCACCGAAAAGAAAGATGTGAAAATTTTACATATAGTTAATAGGGGCCACACATATTACATGTGTGAGTTTTCTGTTTACCATTGCAATTATATCTCTCTCCTTATTCTAAATCTCAGAGATACATGTCATAGGATTTTATAACTACAATTCCATTAAGTAACCAAATGATACTTATGGTATATTTATGTTTATATTATTTTAATGAAAATAATTGATATATCATTAATCAGTACCTAAACCTTGATACGATAATTTATTTGGGATCATACATATGATATGTTAAAAAAATATAATATTGTTATTGAATAATAACTTAAGGTAAGGAAATAAAAAAACTTAAGAATTTGACGCTAAAATAAAGAATAAGTCCATTATGAGAAGTTTGGTTACTGACAAGAAAAGAATATGCATATGTGTATATAACTGTTGCATGGGAAGGGGAATACTATTACAAGAATTGGAATTTTCTTAAGATGAATAATGGCATGATGACGGTATGCGGAGCTAAGTGCTACACCTAATGGCGGGAGCCACCTTTAGAGTCCAATTATCGTAAGCCCAAGGGACAACGCCGCAAGGGGCGTATGGTTGCAAGGAACCATAGAAGCAAAAGCTAAATCCTCTACAGTTGTAGCTATACTGTCATGTATGTTCATGGATCGCTAGTGTCAATGATAAAGCCAACAAAGCCATCAAAGCCGCCTAAGAATATAACAATCAAGACAATTCTAAACATTGAAAATGTTATGGGTATATGTGCAATGATGTTAATGTCATGGGTATATATGCAATTATGTTAATGTTATGAACATATGTGCAATTATATTAATATCATGGGCATACGTAATGTCATAGGCATAAGTGCAATTATGTTAATATTAAGGTATATGTGTAAATGGATTGAAAAGTCATGCAAGAAATGGTTTATAATGGTAAACCATTATACGTATGCAAGGAAATGGTTTATAATGGTAAACCATTGCAAGTTATGAATGATATGGATTATAAAGGTAAACCATTGCATGTTATGCAAGAAATTTGTTTAATTAAAGTTAAACTGTTATATATTATACAAGAGATGGTTTAATAAGGAATAAATCATTACATGTCGTACAAGAATTGATTTAAAGAATGTAAGCCATCAAAGTCACGGGGGTTAAAATGCAAAGTGAATTATGATAAAAGAAACATGTACATGTTATGAACCTTATGAAATATATCCCACAAGATGAAGGACGTGTATGTTATTTATTCTTATGCTTATTACATATGTATACTCATATTTATGAAAGAAGCTAAATTAACTATGTTAGGGAACGAGCTAGACATGCATGGGAACAATTAGGCACATAATGATGCTATTCCATTGAGGGTTAAGTACATGAATTATAACAGGTTAAAAGATCGTTAGAATTCCCATGCATGGACCCCAATACATACTGGGAAATAGGCTCATGCAAAATTATGTTTACTTATTTCAGGTGAAGAGCATGTTTGACCAAGCACTCATGTTCGTGTGGCAGACTCAGCGAGACATTGAACATGGTATGAATAAGTACATGGATTAAAGTGGATATCTATATGCCCACTGGAACGGAGAGTTACATTGTAAAATTATTTAATTTTTCTTTTGCAATTATATCCTTATGGATGTTGTAATAATAGAACTCTTGCATATATTGGATTTTGTGGTTCCTTTTACAAATGAATTTTGTTGCTCATTGTTTACCATGTATGTTTTGATAACGGTTCGGTTGCGTGAATTCAAGTGCACGCTTCCACTGGTCAGCGTGATCCGTTCCGTTACAAATGGTATCAGAACCAGAGTTCTTCTGGGTGTAGGATATCCACAACTGATAGTGACCTAAGACTAAAAAGAGTAGACTAGAACTTCGGTAGTACATACAACAAATTGACTCTTTGATTTTTCTGACTTAGATGACCCCTCATTATGGAATTTAAGTGATCAAAGATCGCGACTCATCACTCTGATTATTAAATTGTCAAGGATTCACACTAATAATCATTAGAGTTGATAACAACCCTGACTCAGCAGTGAAAGTGTCATGTACATAGCTTTGGTGGATTTATACTAAAGATATTTTTCTCAACAATCCATTCACCTTATAGGGTGAACATGATATGGAGAAAGTTAAGCATTACATGTATAAGATGGAGTTGACTTTTGAAACTACATAAAACTGTAAGAGAAGAATCTTTCATATATTTTATCTAAAAGATGGGATAAAGGAGTGACAGGCTCAAAGCAATAGAATCTACTTTTCAGTGATGCTTTCCATTGAGTGGACTGATTTTACCATAGACATTATAATAAAATGATTGAAGAGTATGTGATATGAAAGTGGGACAATGTGGTTTTTCATTGTGGCTCAATGAATCTCCATAAAGAGCATGTATTCCCTTTGTGAAAAATAAATATAGGTCTTAGTCTCTGCATTGGTTGTTAAACTGTGAATAATGTAACATCGGGGTGAAGAGGATCATATTCATTAGTATTGTCATATTTAATGATCGATGGCATTAAAGCTTTATGAATTAAGATGAAAGTTATGTTACCTTAAAGCTTGTTGAGAAATATTTTAGAGATTCATGGATTTCTAGAGTGACAAGATATATTGGTGATCCATGTAGAACTTTCTAATATATTGTAATAAGATGGTAAAAGAGTGTGCAATCAAGTTACAATGCCGGAGAAATGTATATATGAAAACATTACATGCAAGTAGGAAGCAAGTGGATTTACTCATTGATGTTATGCCAATAACTCCACTGATTTCGAAAACTCCTAATGCACATGCTGAAATTAAGGATTTGAAGAACCAATCACTATAATAATTGGATAGAAGAGATCTTTATGACTCAATAGTTTATGTAGAGGAGCACTTATGCTCTTTGGAAATAGAAAGATAGGTCACAATTTTTGCAATGATTATGGATAAGGTAACTATGAAGGATAAATATTTACTATTATGGACCAATGATTTAGACAATCAGTTATGGGATTGAAGTGGACCCAGTCAAATGAAATATATGTGGACGGAAGTCGATCAAGAAATGAATACAAGTTCTAAAAATTTTAGATTTCATAGGATACTATTTAAGATTTATGCAATTCAAGGATCTCTTTATCATCGATACGGCTCATCAGAAAGGACATAAAAGTTATATGAACAAAAAATGTGAAAGATTAGTCCAACTTAAAGTAGAGATTGGCTACATCTACAATCTTGGTCTTATCATTATGTACGACAGTATGTGCAAAATTACATTGATGTATTTGGTACAAATTATGGATGCATTTATGCAGAATGAAAAGGTTATACATCACGTCAACAAAATCACAAGAGAGTAGTTTCCCTAATCATGACTTGAAGTTAATATTTATAATCTTTACTTTAAGAATTTGGTGACATAATCGATACAATAGAAAATTTTGAGGTAATTGAAAGGATCACAGTGGCGTAAAAGATATTGATCGTCCAAAGATAATTGAAATGACCAGGACAAAAGAATTTGATTTTATAAATTGCAGGATGTAAGTTAACATAGAAGATTTTGGAGTCTTGGTGACAATGTGTTTCGACAACATATCTTAATTGAAGTTCATCGTTCTACATATTCTATTCATTCGACGAAGATCTCAACAAGATTTTGGTGGCAAAAGATGAATAAAGATACTGTTGAATTTATTTCAAGTGCTTGATATGCTAAGAAAAAAATTTCAACATCAAAAGTTGCAAGCCATGTGCACCCATGGAGATATGATTCAAAGAGTTGTCTATATTGTTACACTGTACCTTTTAGAATTAAAAAAAGGAGGTGTAAATTGGTTGATCGGTCCAAATTATTCGGATTAGATCCATAATTTGGAATCGTACATGAGACATCACACATAACATATGTGCTCTCATTTGTGAAGTATGAGAACCCTCAAACAAAGAATGCACGTGAGTTCAACAAGAAGTGGGATGAGGATCACTCAATAACTCAATGCTACATTCTTGGATCGTTGTCTAATGTACTTCAGAAGCAACTTATAGATATTGAATTTTCTCATGACATCCTCCTAAATCTAAAGGAGATATTTGGTGATGTGTACCACACTCAATGATATAATGTTTTGAAAGAAATACTTCGTTGCAAGATTTAAGAAGTCACTCCGGTCAGGGAACACATACTCAAAATGTTTGGGTATATCCATGAGATGGAAACTTTAGGAGCTAAGATGGATGCAGACATGCAATCTGATTTCATATTGTTGTCTCTTCCTAAATTTTCAATAACATTATTGTTTCTTTTTATATGAATAAGCTAAAACTTACCAATGTTGAGTTATTGTTTCACTGAAATACACTGAGGATATTGTTGGACATGAGAGCTCACAACGAGCCATTACGCAATAAATGTTATTGCAAATATCATTCCCTGATCCGAAATAAAAAATAACAAATTTGCATAATAGGTCTCTTAGTACAATTAGGTTTATATACCATGGCCATCTTAATGATAATACAACTGTTGATTCAATTATTGAATCATAGAGGTTGATGCTTCGATAAATATCTAAAGAGATAGATTTAGGACTCATCAGGCACCGTCAAATTATTATTAAAGAGATGATCTCCAGCCCGAGAAGGAGATGGCAATCCTTTCTCATTAGGTTGATATCTAACCGAACTCTTGATGCATGTCCTCTGCATAGGAATAGAGATTCAAAGGTGTTAGATAAGTTAGGTCAAAGAGTTGACATAACGAGATCGAGATAACCAAAGACCTATGTCCTATGTTGTCACAATATAGGCACACATCCTCTGTGTCTGAGTCTGTACATTTGGCATACCAATAGGTTGATTAGTATAATTGTAATGGAATATGTTACCAGCAGAGTGATTATTGATTGATAGATCAAAATTGACTTACTTTTTACCTATTTTTCCTGAGTCAATCGACCATGAGTATGGTTGAACTGTAAGTTGAGGACATTGTTAGCCTACAAGGTGTCTCATCGAGAATGACATTATAGCGGAACATAAAGATGCACATCTCAATCATATAAAAGAAAGACTTTTCGTGAGGCTAAGAACACTCAGTTTAAGTATAGCTTTTCCTTCTCACCCATAAACTTATGGGAAATCAAATAGGTTCATCCGTACATTGAAAGATATGTTGATTTTACCAATAGATGGAGCAGATATCTTCCATTAAAAGAGTATGGTAAAACAACATTTATCATCCAAGCATTAAGATGGCCTCCAATGAATCATTGTAGGAGATACATTTAGACAATCTTCATGCTTGAGTAATGTAGCTTGGAAAAAATATTTTGGAATCAAAGCAAGATCGAACTAGAAAACAAGATGTTGAACTATTTAAGATGAAATTGTCATCTCAAAATAGGCATAAGTTATGTAATAATCTTTGTAGAAGAAAGTTGAGTTTCACGATCGAAGAGCACACGTTTCAAAAGATTTCCCCAATCAAAGATGTCTTGCGATTTAGTAAGAAAGAAATGTTCAGTGCTATACTCTTTGAGATTCTAAAAGGATCGATGGTAGGCTTATTTCAATGCATCATCACCGTCAGACATGAAGCTACATAAAGTGTTCCATGTGTCTGTAGTGAGAAAGTACAATTTAAAACCTTCACAAGTGGCCGGGCACAAAGTCCTTGATATTCCGTTTAATTTGACTTTTCGAAGAGAAGTGGTGCAGATTATTGATTGAAAAGACGACCAACCTATCGTCGTATAGTTCTTATGATCAAAGGTCTTTGACAACATCATCAAAAGGAGGAGTCACATTGGAATCTAGAAAGTGAGATGCAAAGAAAAGATCCACACACCTTTAGTATGTTCCTTCACTAACAAATTTCGAAGACGAAATTTTCTTTAAGGGTGGTAGATTGTAACGGTGAAACTTTTACTCCCATTATGGTTTCCTTATCCTCCAACCTTCATCATCAAGACAAGCAAAAATGGAATGACAATTAGATGGATTTTATTACTAATTGAATGGACATTATTGGTCCATTAATCCTCCCATTTGGTGTCCATAAAATCCCCATTATAGTCATCTCCCCTCACGTTACTTCTCCAATTTGTGTGCAAAGAGAGAGAGAGAGAGAGAAGGATTTAGAGAGAGTTAGAGACAGAGGTCCCACCGGGGGAGTCATTCTCGTCGTAGAGAACGACGACGTCGGTTCAGGAGCAAGAAGAGGATGTAGCAATCACTAGCGGATACAAATCCATCGGATATAAGGTATGTATCGATTTAGGATAACAATTTTTCAAATGTGTGTATATATATATATCAGTTTCGTATGATTATCATACACATAATTATTTGTTTTGAATAAGGTATCCAAATGCACAAGTCGAACATGTAGAACCCTTACTATGGCGCTTTAATCAAACAAAGTACACGAAATCCTTTCGATTTCATTAAACATTGATGTATTAAAGAAGCAACTATTTATCAATAATTCTATCATCTCCGGAAACACGCAGTTAAATCTAAGATTGGCATATGGGACGGGTGTCGTCAAAATTCGTTTCTTGATGTTAATGTTTGTTCATGTAGAGATACATGCACATTGACTTACTAGCAATCATAACAATTATAGGATTCCGTTAGCCTATGACATACTTAATCAAAGGAATGGATATTGATTGAGTTAGACACACATATCTACATATACATAAATTAGAGGCTCTAAATATATGTTTGTTTTTTCCATAAAACAAGTTGATAAGGGCATTGCTAGCAAAACCCCATGCATCCATTGGTCTAAATCTGAGGTACAACAAAACAAATACTCACAGACGTTTACAAAAGAGGAAAAAAGAGGAGAGTTATCCGATTGTGAACATCCATTTCACCTCCAAGAAGTACGAAACAAGAATATTTTTTACCCTCACTTTTGGTACCTGAATATTAATTCTTGTTATAGAGATTAGATTCTTACAGTTATTAAAGTAGAACCAACGAATTGCACCGAAAAGAAAGATGTAAAAATTTTACATATAGTTAACAGGGGCCACACATATTACATGTGTGAGTTTTTTGTTTACCATGGCAATTATATCTCTCTCCTTATTCTAAATCTCAGAGATACATGTCATAGGATTTTATAACTACAATTCCCTGAGGTAACCAAATGATACATATGGTATGTTTGTGTTTATGCTATTTTAATGAAAATCATTGATATATCATTAATCAGTACCTAAACCTTGATACGACAATTTATTTGGGATCATACATATGATATGTTAAAAAAATATAATATTGTTATTGAATAATCCCTTAAGGTAAGAAAATCAAAAAAATTAAGAATTTGACGCTGGAATAAAGAATAAGTCCATTATGAGAAGTTTGATTAGTGACAAGGAAAGAATATGCATATGTGTATATAACTATTGCATGGGAAGGGGAATACTATTACAAGAATTGGAATTTCCTTAAGATGAATAATGGTATGATGATGATATACGGAGCTAAGTGCTACACCTAATGGTGGGAGCCACCTCTAGAGTCCATCGTAAGCCCAAGGGACAACGCAACAAGGAGTGTATGGTTGCAAGGAACCATAGAGGCAAAAGTTAAGTCCTCTACCCTTGTAGCTACACTGTCATGTATGTTCATGGATCGCTAGTGTCATCAATAAAGCCAACAAAGCCATCAAAGCCGCTTAAGAATATAACAATCAAGACAATTCTAAACATTGAAAATGTTGTGGGTATATGTGCAATGATGTTAATGTCATGGGTATATGTGCAATTATGTTAATGTTAGGAACATATGTGCAATTATATTAAGATCATGGGCATACGTAATGTCATAAGCATATGTGCAATTATGTTAATATTAATGTATATGTGTAAATGGATTGAAAAGTCATGCAAGAAATGGTTTTATAATGGTAAACCATTATACGTATGCAAGGAAATGGTTTATAATGGTAAACTATTGCAAGTTATGAATGATATGTTTTATAAAGGTAAACCTTGCATGTTATGCAAGAAATTTGTTTAATTAAAGATAAACCATTATATATTATACAAGAGATGGTTTAATAAGGAATAAATCATTACATGTCGTACAAGAATTTGTTTAAGGAATGTAAGCCATCAAAG
The DNA here is from genome assembly GCA_037367405.1 of Ottelia alismoides. NCBI lineage: Eukaryota > Viridiplantae > Streptophyta > Magnoliopsida > Alismatales > Hydrocharitaceae > Ottelia > Ottelia alismoides. Next base: position 17,525 of record JAZKJV010000496.1, on the reverse strand, counting down.
TCATGAGGGTTAAAATGCAAAGTGAATTATGATAAAAGAAACATGTACATGCTATGAACCTTATGAAATATGTCCCACAAGATGAAGGACGTGTATGTTATTTATTCTTATGCTTATGACATATGTATACTCATATTTATGAAAGAAGCTAAATTAACTATGTTAGGGAACGAGCTAGACATGCATGAGAACAATTAGGCATGTAATGATGTTATTCTATTGAGGGTTAAGTACATGAATTATAACAAGTTAAAAGACCGTTAGAATTCCCATGCATGGACCCCGATACATACTGGGCATTAGGCTCATACAAAATTATGTTTACTTATTTCAGGTGAAGAGCATGTTTGACCAAGCACTCATGTTCGTGTGGCAGACTCAACGTGACATTGAACGTGGTATGAATAATTACATAGATTAAAGTTGATATCTATATACCCACTGGAACGGAGTCACATTGTAAAATTATTTAATTTTTCTTTTGCAAGTATACCCTTGTGGATGTTGTAATAATGGAACTCTTGCATATATTGAATTTTGTGGTTCCCTTTACGAATGAATTTTGTTGCTCATTGATTACCATGTATGTTTTGGTAATGGTTCGGTTGCGTGAATTCAAGTGCACGCTTCCACTGGTTAGCACGATCCGTTCCGTTACAATGGGACACCCATATTAATATATAGGTTGAGTTTTACATCATTTTGTTGTCAAGAAAATATATCTTTTAGAAAAAAGTCTCATAATTCAAGATATATATGTAATAAAAATGTAAAAGGGTTTCTTACACAATGAATTTTATTTCTAGTCCAGTTACACCTATCACATGTAATCTTCATAAGTACGCCGCGACCCCTGTAATCTTACTATATTTAAAAACATGTGCCATTGCCAAGGGTTGTGGTATAAGAGTTAGTAAGATTGCTAATGCCATGTTATGCCTTACAAGGACTGTGGTGTAACTACAAAGATTACAATGGTTATGTTGTAAATGGATATGATCTTAGAGTTGATGTAAAAATAATTTACAATTAATTAATGTAATAATTAAAATAATTCAAACATGCATCTAAAATTGTCCTCATCTTCTTTTCATATTTGAAAGCAATTCATAATATATTCATCATTGATGAAATTATATATATATCCCTTTCAATTTAATAAGTAAAGTATCATTCATTCATTCAATATGCTAAAAAATCATGCAACTGGAAACCTATAAATCAAATTGAAAATCTAAATCTAATTGACAATTGCATGAAATAACGACAAAAATACAGCTTGCAATCATTTATAGCTACTAAAATTTGATAGATGAAAGATGTAAAATCGAAAATCATGTACCCTTAGGAGACTACTGAGATAGAATTGAGAGAGAGATACTCGCCGTTGAAGGTTTATTAATGAGAATTTTGGAGATCATGTACATATATTAAGGTTTATTCTTTATTTCTGATATTTTTAAGTATTTTTAATTTGTATTATTTGTAGGTGTTATATGTACTATGATTTAAGAATACAAAGAGACTAAAAATATAAAGAATAAAATAAAGTGGCGTATATGCAGATTTACAAGTACCATAGTACCCCAATTAGCCGGCTTTTGATGGAGGTGAGTTTTATTTATATGGAGAAGATATTGATCAACAAAGTTCTGTTTGTGGCTTTTTCAGCTGTGTACTGGGTGACGTGCATGATTTATTTTTGCCAATAACTTTCTTATTTTCTATACATTAATATGTACAAGTTTTGTGTTGAACATATTTTTGTTTGGAGTGTGTATGATGATAAATAAATTAGTATAAATTTGAGTTATTTACAGTGTATTGTACTTAGAATAATTAGGATTTTCTTTGTATTTTGTATATTAATTCACCCTATCTTCCCCTACTTTGTTCATGGTCAACTTAGTCAATATTTTGCTTGGTCTCGGGATTCAGAGTTAGTCAGTATCATAGATATCTCCTTTAATTTTCTTTTCTTTATTCTTTTATTTTGGATTTAGATACAAGTATTTGTACACTATTTATACATCAATGTTAGAATGTTAATTCATGCAAGTTAGTGGTATTTACATGTATTTTACTAAGGATTTAAAATCAATATGAAAGAATAAAATGAATGAATGGTTATTCATCAATGTTGGCTCACTCTGTCAGCTGGGCCTGAATGGCCTGAATGGATGCCAACATTGCGTTGTTGATCTCGGTCTAATCTGCCATGGTTCCCTTGCCCTTGGGTGCCATCGAGTCCTCAGTATCAGAATCAATATCTGAAAGTGTGAAAAGAACTTGATCAGTCTTCAGAAAAGAAAGAGTTCGAAATGAGAATCTATCCCTGAAAAGGTGAAGATGAACGTTATGGAGAGTATATAGATAAGTTCACGAAGTTCGAACACAAATCACTCCATCCCAACATCTTCGAAACAAGAGGAAAGATGCGAGAACACGATATTCAAATCAAATAAGAAGAATGAGAAGAAAGGCATAAAGTGCTTAGAAGGATCTTAATCTAAATAAAACTAAGAAAGCAAATACACTTGCAACTGGCTTCACCAACTCAATGTGTTAATCTGTAAAAGTTTGGTTGGTTTTAAAGTTATTTTCAAGCAAATCTTTTCAAACTTAGAATAGAGCTTATCCTATAGCAAGTGAGTACTACCAGACAAGCATCTTATACTTCTCACTTCCTTTGTAAGCAGTATCTTGTACTTTTTTAAGGTCCTTGATATCGTATCTGGGCCCACTACTCAACCAAAGAATAAGAAGGTAAGAAGGCGATGTAGCAAACCAAATACTTCACCTGAAGGGTACTCGGATGTGGTACGATGAGACAGGGTCCCGCCGTCGCAGTACCCATATGGTCAGTACTTCAGACCAAATCTACAAGCAGATTCGATCCTACTCACCCACTTACGATAGAAGCGATATTACTTCATGAACCCTGGAGGTAACCAAAGTAGTACTTACGCTAGGATTTAGGTTCTATCTAAGGATTGCACCTCACTCAGTCTGCAAGGTACCTGAATATAATATGCGCTTTATGAACCCCATACAATGATGTTCGTTATGAATTCTATTTTTTTGATAAAGTTTATTTGGCAGTCTTTTTTTATATTTTTGGGTTGTCACTTCTTTTTAGTATTTTTCAAGTAAAATCGTCTAACGAATTTTCAATTTTCTTTATCCTAAGTAAACTTAATTAAGGGAGGAAGTTGGAAAAACCGATGCATGGGAAAAATGAATGCAAATGCAAGAGTTGTGTAGCTTGCTCCATCAATCTGCATGTAAAATAATCCGTGCATAAATTTAAATTAATTTGTATGATGCTTGCAAAAATTGTCCTAAACATGAATTTCTATTTACGTGAAGCATAGATTTTATCTGACTATGTCCAAATCGTAGTATCTATAGATACATAAATTCTATTAGGGGTTTGGACCTAATTGTTACCAAGATCAATACAAATAAAAATCAAAGTCTAAGGGCTCAAGAAGATAAAATAAATAAAAAGAAAGGGCAAAAAACACAAAACACAGAAATCAAAGATAAAAAATGGAAAAATGAGGAAGACAAATAAAGTGATGAAAACACATGAAAAACTGCGAGGAGGTCCCCAAGTGCACCGACACGTAATGAAACATACCTCTAAAAGAATAGTTCATGTCTCAACTACAAGTCGGAATGACCTTAGTGGGCCCCTTCTACTAAATGCGAGAAAAGAAAACTAATCTAACACTATCAAAAATAAACATGCAAGATGAAAAGCTCTGCTCCTCTAGTCTTCTACTCCTCCTCTACTACTCTCTTCTGTTGGTTGGGCTCGAATAGCCGGCCTCTACCTCGCTTGGGTGCGTTGGACTTCCTAAGAGGTCCTCCCTTGCTCTGCGGGACCTCGTAACAAAAGTTGAAATAAAAAGATTGTTAGAACAGTGTTTATCACAATATGAAAGAAATAAAAGAAAATAAAATAAGAAATTATAAAAGAAAGATAACCTAACTACCCTCATTGTGCTTCCCCGGTAACAGGATCATCTTGTTGACCATGATTTTTCAATGGATTTTGTTAAGTGAATGTAGAGATGTTACGCTGTCGTAACCCAATAGTTGTGTAATAAATAAGTTTAATTTTATTTTTTAACCTGATATAGATTCCATGGTCGAACTCAGGGAGGCTATAAATAAACAAGGAGTAATTAATTATTAGTAATTAACAAAGGGTTTGATTTTTTCTGATTTTTATGTTTTTTAATGATTTTTATGTCTCTTTAACAATTTTATGATATTTTTTGGATTTTGATAAATTTTGTATTTTTTTAATTATTTTTAAATGTTTATATTTTTTATTTTCAGATTTTTTTATTTTTAATTAATATTAATATTTTCTAATTTTTATGTATTTTTAATTATGAATATTAATTTAATAATAAAAAGGAAGTAAAAGCTTTTTTAGATTTTTTAAATATGTGAAATAAAATAAAATAAAATAAATGTTTTTGTGTTTTAAGTATTTTCTAATGTTTTTTAATAAAATTTGTGGTATTATTTTTTTTTACAGATTTAAAAAAAGGATTGCAATTGATATCAAATTATAAAGTAAAATAAGCTACAATTATATATTGTGGTTTTAAATAGAAAACAAATATGCGAAATCTGGGAATCAAATTTTTTTATTAAGCTTTAGGACAAATCAACAAACATATTTTTATGTGATTTTATACAATTTTATAGGTTTTGTGAATATTTAAAATTTTAAGGATTTCTCTATGTATTTTTGTTTGATTTTATATATGTGATAAAATAGAGTAAAAATAAAGCTACATAAATATTTTTTGTAATTTTTCAAGTAATACTCAAATTTTCATGACTTTTTTAATGATCAAAAAGTAAAATATAAGATGTTTTTTATATTTTTAAAAAATAAAGATAACTTTCAAAATAAAAGTTATTGGAGTTGTAAGATGTTATTAAGTAATTAAGGGAATCTGTTTGTAATTTTTAAAGCAATGAATCAATTTAATTCAAGAAATATAAGCATGAAAATATAAGTAGTAGAACCGGGGTATGAATGCACTTATCAGGTTATTTTAGAGCATTTATTAACAAGAGAATAAAGTCCATGAACAAAATGTACAAATAAGCATAACAACCATGTGTAATGCACTCGTACTGCTGATTTGAGGTCTTAATTGTGATTAAAACAAACTTCACATCATTTATTAACACACAAATGTTCCATGAGAAATGCTGCAAAATAACCCACATCACATATTGGTTGCCACATGATTCTAGTTCGAGAGGATTAATATGAAAATCAAACATAAACATGGATTTACTTACAATTATTTAGAAGCTATATTCACATATGCAGGATAAAAATGTAAATGATAGAAATAAAGGGGAAATGCAAATTTCACCCATAGGCATGCTAGGCACGTGCAGGCGGGGTCGGTGTGTGGTTGGGATGCAACCTTCTTGATCTGATCGGACGGCTCTTTCTTTTGGGCATGGATCGATGGCATGGATTCAATCTAGGGTGCTTCTTCTTGGATCAAACAACTGCTAGATGTGGTGTAAGAACACAGAAGGATGCTTCAGGTGAACTTCAATCATGTTGGTCTCGTCTAATCGACAATGGATCGGAGCTCTGATGGTCCTTGTCGACTCCTTCTGAGGTTCCTCCCTATTTATGGTGCTGAGAGAGCCTAGGTCTCGCTGATCGGAAACTTGTAGGTGCTCTACTCGAGTGTTCTACTATGACATTCTAAAGCTTTGATTTGTCCTTATGAAGAATCTTCAGGTTGACCTGCAAGTTTATTAAGATGACTTGAAGTTCTGTGAGCCTCATTATTTGCTAAAGAAGAAGGGTTGATGGTGAGTGGGGATCTCCAGTGACATAGTGGAGGGAGATCAACCTCGGAGCTGGTCGATACAAGGTGAATAGGTCGTGGATCGGTAAATGAAGAAGCGAGATCAGATTGGGATGAGGTGAGGATCTATTTGGGGAGTTCATACTTATGTAAGAGACCTCAGATCGTGATGACCAGAGATCTGATGATACCTACTACAGATCTACTGAAATCGATGAAATCGAGCGAATTGAGAACTAAAAATCAAACAAGATCTAAATTACCTAGTGATGAAGAACGGTGAAATTTGGATGCTTATCATCTCCAGATAGTGATGAATGGATGTTGAAGCTCAGCACGGTGAAGTCAACTCGTCGGACATCAGATCTCACTGATGATCGCCTTCACACTCTCCTGATCGTCAGAAAAAGGTTTTCACAAGCTACTCACTCATGGACTCAATCTTGGGGTGAAATTGGCTCAAAGATGGATCGGGTTGGAATCGGGCACCTGGGAGAAGCTTAAATAGTGATGAAAATGTCTGGAAAGATCGAAAGGATTGGCGCGAAATGAAAACTTGAATAGAGTGGCAAGAGGTCGGGCATGGATCATGGATCCACATTGGTTAATCGGGTGAAGAAATCAAGTCCAAAGAGCATTGAATCTGATCTAGAAAATGAGCAGACGGAGGCAGGTCAGGCTGAAATCGATTTTAAGAAGATGATGGGGGGAGTTGACTTGGGTTAACAAACCCATGTCCAACCAATAGGAATTCGGCCATAGTAAATCCAAATAGAAAAGGACAAAAAAGATTAAAATAAATAACTATAAATACAAAACAAATATAAAATAGCCTTAAATTTAATAATATTTAAATACAAATTAATATAATTTAATATTTTTAGCTATTTTTAATAAACTAAATAATTTATTTTACAATATTAAATTATTAAAATACATGTATTTACAAGCATAAATTACTTATATACATAGTATATATATTTATTATTTATTTTAATAAATAAACATATCATAGCATATTTTATTTATTTAAATAATCGTTTAAATGTTATAAATACATTTTTATTTTATTTTTGTAGGTTCATTTAATAATACAAAGTATGTACAATACATGTATACTATACCAATATAATAAATGTATATTTATTATTCTTTTTAATATATAAATAATATAAAATATATACAAATCATGAAAATACAATATGTACAAAAATATCGAATAAAATATATACAAGATATATACAGTTGTATAGGTACAATAACACTTCAAAAAAATGACTTTTACATCTTAACTCCAAATTTTATGAAACAACTTTCCTTTAAAAGACTATTTTATTTTGGGATTTTTACCCGACAGACCCTATAAACTTTGTCAATCACCTCCACGACCTTTGAAACAACCTAATTCCTCCCTCGACCCTGTAGACTTGCCAATTCTTACCTCATGAACCCTCCGGGTAATATGTTTTAAGCATGTGAGGTTCTTAGGGTAATTTATAGGGTCGATGGGGTAATTACGTTGTGCAAAAGGTCGTAGAGGTATTTTAAAACGTTTACAGGGTCTGCTGGGTAAAAATCCCTTTTATTTTAAACAAAATGAAAATGAGTTTGATTCGTTTTAAGTTCATATAGAGTAGGTAATGTGCTTTCAATTCTAATTTTATGACTTTTTTATGAGTGTTGTACCTTTTATTCTATACATGATCTATACCTATTAGCAAATGTATTTATAATTTTTTAAACTATAAACTGGTCTATGTCTGCTGTGTTATTTATTTTTGTGAATATTACGTGAATTAAATATTTTCTTTGTGCTAAAATTGATAGGAAAATAGGATAGATGCCTAGAACAACACTTGATCATGCACAATTTTTATTTGGCATTTAAACCTATTTTCTTATTTTGAAAATATAAAAATATGCAATTTTCTCCTGTTTAGCCTATAAAAATCCATAAAAATTACAAAACATTTTCAAAAATTCCAAAAAATATTATATTATCTATATTGCATTATATTCTACCACATAACAAAAATATCAAAAAAATACAAAATACAAAATGTAAAAATCACAAAACCCTAAAACTCTTATAAAAATTAGAATATATATATAAAGAATACCTTTCTATTTGTGAATTTTCTTTATTGTATCTATTATATAATAAAAAATATTTTGGGCTAATTTTGGACTTATAAATATTTATAAACCACAAATAAGTTCGGATATTTATTATACTCATTGCTTTATATATTTTGTTACTTTCAAAATCCATAAAAAATAGAAAAAATAAACAAACTACCATAAACAAGGCAAACTGTAAAAGATATAAACATTTTATTTTCTTTATTTTGACTATATTTGATTTAAATAAAAATATAAAAGGTTATTTTATCTATATTATATATATTACTTATATAAGATATAATATCTTATAAGATATAATATCTATATTTATATTTAATAATTATTTTATTTTAAAATTTAAAAGTTTTAGGGATTAGCGACTTGCCCATTCAGTAACTTTGGCTCTAGACGTTCCCAAAATAAGTACTATTGGGTCAGGTGAATTATAGAGTAGACAAACGTCTGTTGGCATTCCCTTCCTTCCCTTTCAGTCCATAAAAATTAAATATACTTAAAAACCCATAAAAATAAGAAAATAAGAAAAATCTAAAAATATTTTTTATTATTAATTAGCATTACTAATAGTAATTACTACCCTCTGTTTTGTGCCTTAGTGTTCGACACTCTATCTACTTACGCCTATACACATATTTATGTAGAGTTATAATAAATTTTGACTCACAGACAATTACCGTTTAATCTAATTGTGGGATGATTGTTGCTTATTTGAGGATTGATCAACACAACGATTTCTTAGTTAGCTTCTTAGCCATAACAGACCAATTCTCGGATAAACAACATGATGTACAAGTATTGGGAATACTCGAGGTGATGTGATTTAATCAATTATATAGACATGATTCTTTCATTCAGAGGGAGTGAAGAAACATGTTTGGATTTTAATGACTCCACTCAATAGACTAGTTATCTAATCTTAGTCAAAATAATGGACAGTGGTCTGAATATGATTCGGATGCAATGACAAGATTGGATATTCTGCTTGACTTGATTAGATATCTTTGAGAGGTCTTCTAGATCTGGATATGAGATTAGATCTTACTATCCAATTCACTATACATGTAAAATATAGTCACCCTGTCATTATCTCCAAGTATCCGGGGAGAATGCATAGTATCATTGAAAGACTTGAAGAGTAGTTCCATTAGATGATATCTGAGCATTGGAAAATAAAGAGAAATAATGATGATTAAATTAGATTTAATTATAATAAATAATATGTACACGATCCACATTACTCGCACATGTATAGAGAGACATCTTGTATAATTAATTATGAATTTGATTATCATGAACGAGTTTAATGTGGATAACACTATCTACAATAACCGTAGATAATGTGGATGTGTTCCACAATATAATAGAAAGCATTAATTATGAATACAATTCACAAAATTAATGTGAATTAGATCCACATTGAGCAAATAAATGTAAATGTGATTTACATTTAGTTTTGGATGGTTGAATATGATCCATAAATATCAATGGTTCATTTGAAACTATCACAAATAATTTGCAAATTATTTAATGATATTTTGTTGATAAATAATCCAATGAATAATATTTGATGTAATAAGATTATATTAGAGGTGATTGGAGAGAGAAAATCTAAGGGGGTGTCACCTCTAAATGAGGAAGGATGCTTTATCCTTTCCTCATTTATGGAAGGAGGATCTCTCCTATTTATTCATGAGAATGATTTATTATTGAGATTAAATTTTGTAGCAATGAATTAATAATTGACTGATTAATTCTAAGTATTTTACTTGGAGTGCAATCAGAATCTTGTAATATCAACAATTGATTCCCATTAGGAGTGCATTAGGCGTGCATTCTAACTATCCAATTAATTATAAGAGAGAGGCTAGTCCTATCTCTCTTTTACAGAATAATGGAACACACTTGTTGCAACAAGACCTCTCTCTCTCTATACAAACCATCTCTCTCTCTCAACTCTTGGTGGCCATCCACCTAGGGTTTGTTGAGAGCTCTGCTATCGTCGCAATGTCGTCGTGTTGCTAGACTGATTGATTGTGGAACTCCGTCTTTTTCGATGCCTCATGCTTTCGAAGAAGGTGGTGGATTTTGTACGACAAAATCTTGAGGTTCCTCGTTTAGATTGTCGTCTTAAATTGTGGGAAGTACGCATTTCATCCACGCGCCTACAAGTGCTCTCTCATCGGATCAGACTTGAGACATGATGCCTCCTCCTTTAGAGGTTGTGAGATCGTTGTCACACTTCAAGAGATAATGATTATACTTGTGTGATCATGATGAATCGGCATGTCAATTGTTCCCATGCCATGTGGTTTCATCGAGATTTTTTTCATTTCTACTGCCCCATCGATTAATATGACTAGTTGACCTAGATCGGATGCGATGCGATCTCCATGTTTCTATGATGCACGAGTCTTTATAAAAACTCCCTTCAGGAGGAGCTGCTGCATATATTGAGGAACTCATTTCCCGACATCTCAGAATTGCTTGTATACATATTGCAGTCAGAATGAAGGAGTTGGATGATAGGTGAGGCTGCCGGAGTTGAGGTGGTGGAGGAGCTGGAGGTGGAGGTGGGGGAAGGGGACGGGAGGAAGGTGTGCCAGCAGGGGTTGAGGGAGTAGTGTGGGATGGGGGAGCAAAGGGTGGTGAAGATGGAGGAGGAGGAGGTGGTGGTGGGTGTGAGGGTGAGGTTGCTGCATGAGGTGTTGGCGGCGAATCAGAGGAAGGGAAAGGAAGAGGATGAAGGGGGAGAGAGGAAGAAATCCAACCGTTGGATTGGAATTCTTGTAGTTTGATTAACTCATTTTTATCCCAAGCAAGTTAACCCAAGATATGTCGAATTAACAACATGATTCACGGGGTAAGACTGAGCAAGTTTACGAGGTCGAGGGGATAATAATGATGTTTACAACATCGAGAAGGCAATTTACAAAGATTGTAAGGTTCACATGATAAAAATCCCATACTTTATTATTTATTTCAAGGGATTTTTACTCGACAGACCCTATAATCTTTGTCAATGACCTCTACGACCTTTGAAACATCGTAATTCCTCCCTCACCCCCGTAAGCTTGCTCCGTCTTACCCCACGAACCATACCGTTAAATTAGCACATATAGAGTTAACTTCCTAGGGTTAAAAATGAGTTAATATAACCAATCCATGATCAGACGGCTAGAATTAACAAAAAAAGAAAAAAAAATAATCCTCCCTTCTCCTCTAACAGGTTCCTCTCCCACTGAACACCGAGGGGAGGTTCGAGTAGAGGAGGTTGACGGTGGACAGGGTCGGGTTCCACCCGAGGCTGGCAGGGGTCGGAGGCAGCCTGCGTTGGAGAAGGGCTAGAGCCTTCGAGCAGGGGGAGGCGGTGAGCAGGAGGGGCATCAAGTGCGTGTGGGGGGGGGAGGCTTCGAGCAGGGGGAGGGTCAGGTGAGGAGGCGGGGGGGGGGGGGGGGGTTCGCAAGTGAGGAGGTGGCCCGCGGGGCAGACATGGGGGGTGGGGGGGGTTCGCAAGTGAGGAGGCGGGTCGCGGGGCGGACGGGGGGAACTTTGCAGTTGGAGGAGGCAGGGGGAGGGGGGCTTCGCAGGTGAGGAGGCAGGCCGGGGGGGCTTCACAGGTCAGTTCGTAGGGGACCAATGGGGCTCGATTGATGGGGGAAGTGCGGCTTCGAGCAAGAGAGTCAGCGGGGGAGCAACGACAGGGGGGCTTCGAGCAGCAGCGGGGTGTTGAGCATGGGAGGCCGGGTGGTTGGGGGGGGGGGGGGGCTTCGGGTGGCGGCGGGTCGGGTGTTCAGTTGGAGGTGGAGGGTGGGAGGGGGGAGTGACACTTAAAGTAAATTTGATAAATAAAATGGGTATCATGTAAAGAAGATAACAGAATCCGGTTAGTTTTAACGGTTAAATGGATGTGGGTTAACCACATGGTCTTTACGGTAAAGGTTAACAAGTTTACGGGGGTGAGGGAGGAACTACGATGTTTCAAAGGTCGTAGAGGTCATTGACAAAGATTATAGGGCCTGCCGAGTAAAAATCCCTTATTTCAATGATTTTGTTGTGTTGATACAGAAAAAGAGATGCTTCTTTGTAAGATGTGCAACAAGATCTGTTGAGAACAATCGTGGACTGAGCATCATTGTGAAAGTCATTAGATACGATCTTAAAGGCACAGTCATTATGTACAAAGTGCCTTGTGCTCTCAATAATTAGTCTTATAAGTTTTGAATCGTACACGATGTATTCTTTAACCAATGGAAGATGCAAAGGTTGGCTACATGAGCGTTTATGTGTGATGGATTGGGTAGGTCCAATATATCGTCAACTGACCATAACGTCGACCGGATCGAATCACAGTAATGTACACCGATTTATACCCTAGGCAATAACATGACTTCTCCCAAACAGTTTATTACTAACTGACGTCGGAATTGATCCGAGAACTTCGTTGACAGAGAAGGCAGTGTATCTGAGGAAGAACACAGGTTGGTCTAGTCAAGCATGAATGACTCACGGCAGCCTCCAAGTTAACATAGTAGGGTTTAATTGTATTATATGTGGTTTTACAAGATTATTGCAATGGAACCTACATAAAAGTCACATAAAAGCGAAATGAGATATTTTGTCGGTGTTCCTATTATATATTTTTAGAACTACTTTAGGACACATGCAAAATATCCTTCAGTAACATGTATTTGTTGTCTTCTATGCGTATTCTTGTGATATTAATGACTTTGATGTTAATAATTCGATCATGTGAGGGCTAATATCGACTCTAAGTTAAGTTATAACATATCCTAAAGCTCGTGAAAGGATGACAATGCTGATGGGATTTTTTTAAATAGAGTATACGTACTTGCTGTGTGCTTTCAAAGATGCATAGTCTACATTCAAAACTCGCCCACAGTTGCATTAAAATTTTCAATACATAGGCTAAATGAAAACAATACAATCAATGCACTATAAACAAGCTTTGCATATTATACGCATTGTTTACATTAAATACAACTCTTTATATTGAATGAAACTCCTGCATTTTCAACATGCAATAAATATAAAACTAAATAAGAATTGACCACCGTTCCTTCGATGGAAAAAATATATTTCACGACACCGAAATATAGCATGAGCTTTTTTGCATACTAAACACCAACTTCCCCTCAAGCAAATAATCAAACGACGACATTTCGTGCCCCTTTTCACTGATATCAATTTTTCGTTCTCTATCTACTCACGCACCTATGAAGTTTCACATAAGATATCAAAATGATTACACGCAACACTATAGATAGATCAAACACTTGAATTCCAAATTTATATTGTTGATGTCTTGACGAAGGGCTGCGTTGAAACGTGAAAGATGACGGTCAGTAAGAAGAGGGCAATAGAAAGAAGATGAGTGATGGGAAGAAAGCCAGCGATGAAAGAAGAGGGGTGGCAAAGGTGAGAGTGGTGAGCCAATAAAGACCGCAAACGATGTTTACAATAATTGCACGGCACAAACCTCCATTGGAGAAACACGCGCATTTTCGATTAAAACTGTTGAGGAAACCTCGACCGAAGTGTGGGTGAAAGGATCATAGGTGCCTGCTTAGAGGAGGAAAGCTAATAGAGGGGCTTCTCAGACATCAGCTCTAGTCGACTGTAGGACCTCTCCCGAGTAAGAGTGAGATCGATTGAATGAAGCGTACACCTTTTGTTTGAAACGCAGACGTGAGGTGATAGCCAAGGAGTCCGTCCCCCTAGCAAGGTCTGGACGACAGTAGGCAATTGTCGAAAAGAAGAAGAGCGGAATGTAGGAAAAAGTATGGATGATTACTGACTAATGAGAGTGGTGATGCAAACAAAGAGAATTGAGGGTAGGCAATGCCACAATGGACACAATGTACACGAGCTATTTTTACATTTTGTTATCCATCCTTCTTCCTGTGGTAAAAGGAAACTAGAGCAGTCATGTAGTTGCTGTTTCTGAACATATACAAGTATAAAGAAATCTCAGGTGAGCTCAGTTACACAGCTTATTGAGTATCAGGAGTCAAAAGGGGTAGAAAAACGCGAGAGCTGACGTGTACAAGACTCCTCGGCACTTAAAGGAAGCTACCATACCAACTGGCTATATATTGGTTCAATGAACAAAGCCATCGTTCGTTGGGTAGCTAAACTGATCATCTAACTTGAATATGCCAACTGGAAATCAACTACAAACATGCCTCTATAAACTCCAAAAAAAAGTATGACACTGAATAAGAATTGACAATTTGCCACACAAATTTCTTTTGCCACTAATAGTTCAAACTACCAAGTTTATTCCGTTTAGATTCGAGGAAGATGACCATGCCTGCACAGTATAGATTCTCAGAATGTTACACAGACATTTGATTTTCCATTGAGCCTATATTTGCATGGCAGTCTCTTCATTCCTTTACTTGCGTGGTATAGTTCTGTTGAAGCTGTGTAAGGAGGAGATTTGTGAAGATGCTGATCTTGGAACACATCCATAGTATTAGAAGATCCCTTTTCCACAGGCAGATGGTCTCGAATAATAAATTGCTGCAGCTAGGAGAAAAGGTGGCATCCAACAGATGGCTGGGGATGAGGCAACAGGACGGACTCCATAGGCTGCCATCAATGCAGAAACTTGCTGCAAACAAAATAATCTTAATTAGCTGAAGCGCACGATCAAGAAGCATTCATAAAGTGGTGAGTGGCCATGCGGATGGCATGTATTATTATAGTATTATTGTAGTTATACTATGACGGTCTTTGTTTCCCTTTGTGTGTAAGCCTAATAGGGCGTTTATGTAACCCAACCGGATAACTTCTTTTCCGACTACAGGGTTTCCTCTCAATATATAGAGAACTCTACGGCTCCAATGTTCATTCGCTTATTACCTTTCCACATGGTATCAGAGGCCCCTCTCGAAACCTTAACCCCACCTTTGAGCCCCTCCTGCCACCGGCCCGCCGTCAAAGCAACCACAACAGGGGTTGCTCACTGACGGCACCGCTAATTTCAACGGTGCTCCGGACGGCCGCTCGGACGGTCCAGTTTACTCACCCAAAAAGTGCTTCCGGATACTATGTCCGTCTACGCACTATGGTGTCTTTTTTTCGCTGTGAGCATTTTTTAACTCCTTGAATATTCAAACCGTGTGGTTTTGATAATTTGGTCAGGAGTTGATCCCCTAAATCACATCCCGAAATCTCTAGAGTGCCTATAGGGATGCTTGGAGTGTTGTGCATCTAGGTTTACACACACCTTCCTATTATGCTTGTGTAGACAAGTTTGGTCCATCTTTCTTTAACGGTTTTAGTCTTTCCCAGATATGCTTTATTCATCGTATCTGAGAGAAGGTAATGCTAATCCAATCTCCATCTCCATTCCAATAGATGAGACCAACTACGAGTTGTGGGAGATGAAATCTTGAGCATCATGCAGAGCTACAACAAACAATACATCCTCAGGAAAGCAGAGCTGACCGACAAAACTGGTGCCAATGGCACGTGGAAGTAGGATAATGTGTGGGCCCGGGTTGTCAGGCACTATGACAAAAGAGATCGCCAATGAGATCCTACATTGATCTACAATAAAGTTCGTGGGATATTCTTGCCATGACATATTCTTCTGCAAAGAATAAGACACCAATTCTTCATCTTCAGCATGATATCTAAATGACCAAGCAGGATGGTTGTCCCTCTCACTCATCAAGTTTGAGGGGCATGTTTGAGAAACTCCACAATTACCTTCCTCCAAGTTCCACGGTTGATCAACAATTGATATACTGAAACAATATGATGGTTGATGCAGTCTTCATACGACATATGAAGCAACACATAGTCAGCTACTTTCCAGAGCCACCATCCCTCTTATAGAGGAGGTATACGATCAT
The DNA here is from genome assembly GCA_037367405.1 of Ottelia alismoides. Taxonomy (NCBI): domain Eukaryota; kingdom Viridiplantae; phylum Streptophyta; class Magnoliopsida; order Alismatales; family Hydrocharitaceae; genus Ottelia; species Ottelia alismoides. Next base: position 1,633 of record JAZKJV010000496.1, on the reverse strand, counting down.
CTGCGAACAATCTATATGCCATCTGCATCTACATCTCAGACCTCCTATTCCATGGTTGATTTTCGAGGTAGAGGAGGGTCTACTCAATTCAAAGGACATGAATTCCATGGTTAGTATTGGGGAATGTAATAGAGTAGTCAAGATCCAATTACCACCCACTCATGTTTAGTCCCACATCTACTATCTATGGGACTCGGGTCTATCTGTATGGCTATAAAAGGAGCCCCACCCCCTGTACTCAATGAGAAAGTTCAATAGAAACATATGGTCCTTTGAGGCCTTCTCCCATGGTTTCATCCCGCTCCTTCGAGAGTAGGGTTCCACGTAAAATCCTTACGTTCAATGTTTATTCTTTCTTTATTTCCTTGCTTTACTTATCGATTCGCTTCCACATTCTAAATTTCAACATGGTATCAGAGCAGTCGATTCTAGGGATAATTGTGAAGGATCTGTTTCTTGTGTTCATATCAGAGCGATTCGATCCTGTGGTTGTTCACGTTCATGATTCTAGGGTTCCTAAATAAACCCTAATTCTCCAAGACAATAAGATCCAAAGAGCTCCAGGCACACACAATACTCAGATCCAGAGTGTGCATGTATCAACGACGACCCGGAAGAAACATCTTCTATGTTGTTTTGGACCGGTTGTCTCTAGGCGATCCACCATAAAAAAGAAACGAAAGAAGAAGACCGGTTCCCACATCGGCATCTCTAGGCAGAAGAAATGAAAGAAGATGGGTTCCCACGCGCACAACCTATGGTACTCATCTCCGCTCTAGAAATAAGAAGACATTCGTTTCCAGATGTATGCACGTGTTTCAGTCGATGGTATCAGTGCCTACAGGCAGAGCCCTAAACACCCCTCTCCCAAGAGGTGGCGGCACAATACCCATCACCTCCAGTGGCGGCAGTGCGATACCTAAGGTGGTACGACACCCTCCCGCCAATCTCTCCTACCGATCTCTCCAGAAAAGTGGCGGTGGTGAGATACCTCCCCTACGCGCATCGTCCATCCATCCCTATTGCGAAGAAGAAGAGGCTAATCGACCCTCCTAGCGCAACTCCAGGTGACCCCCCTCCCTCCAAACTGCGACATCCTTCTCGTCACGCACAAGGTGGTGCACCATCGCTTGACCCCCCACCCCCCGCCTCCTTCTCTTATGTCATTCTCATCGACAGAGATGGGTTCCTCAAAGATACCCTAGATTCGAAGGAAGAGGAGTGCCCCCCTCCCCTCCCTATATGTCAACATATATCAACCCACTCGGCCAAGAGTTAAAAAAAACAAAGGGAGTGTGTTGCACTTAGAGGCTTAGTGGAGGCTACCGCAATATGTGGCTTGAGAAAAAAAGAAGGTTGAAAAAAAGGAGTGGCATGATTTACAAAAAAAAGAAAAAAAAGAAAAAAAAAGGAAGATTGAAGCAGAAAAAAAGGATGATCATCTTGAAAAAAATGCATTTTTGTTTCTCTCAACTTGATATTCCATGCTCTTTATTCTATCAAGTATGAGAGAAAGGGAGAGTCAGAGATGGTTTTCAGGACTTCTACTCAAGATTTTAAAAAGCATGAGGTGTATCGAGGCGTTTTTCTAGTACTGCCTTGAGGCGTTAAGCCTCATTCGTGAAAGATTTTA